>QVRM01003611.1:0-35000 GCA_003439945.1 Dermanyssus gallinae
ACGAATATGCATTTTACTTTCATCACTACCTGATTACAGACTGATATCATAGAACCACAATAAACAGTAATGTGCTAACAGCAATGAGCTGCGTGGTAAAAACGCCTCGTTACTTAAATACGTAACTAGACGCCTAGTTATACTTAACTTGAAATCATGTCATACAAGATTAGTTTCCTCCTCATAATCACACACAGAGGATATCGGGCGATAAGCAATTCAACACAAGAAGATCATCTACTAGTGGTTTTATAACTAGTTCCGCCCGCTGCTTTTAGATTTGCTCTGTGGTTAGACCTAAGTAATACAGCGTGGGTAAACTGCTCATTTCAAGTAAAATCGTCACTGGTTAGAACGTAAACAATCTAGTAAATGTATGTTGAAAGTAGGCACTTGTACAGTCGATGTTGCACCTAAAAAGTTCGTTGTTTTCGTTGTTTATACGTTCCTTAGCCTTTTTAATAACTTGCTACGGTCGACTGTTATTCACCAAAGAGGCATCATTTCGAATTAGTCTTTGCCAAGGTCTAGGCCTAAATTATGAAGCTCCCAAAGTTGCATTTTAAGAGTACCATGAAATATTATTTTGTTTTTGTCTAGGATAATTGCTTTTTGTGATTGATTCGCGTATGATTGTTGTGTAGATTCCAACCTTGACATTGACGGGTATTGGCAAAATTTCTCGCGACATATTATTGGGCGGATTAGCACACAGCTCTGCTAAATTGGCAACGGCGCCTGCTGATTTCGAGACTCGACTCCGTAGATTCGCCCATTGCCCCTATTGTTTCTATCGCAACTGGCTGTAACTATAAAGAAACTTTTTCGCTGCTCTGTCAAATTGGCAACCGCGCTTGCCGATTCCGAGATTCGACTCCTGTAAGACGACGCCAGCGTGTCCCACACAGTTGCGTCCCACGCAAGGGCCTTTCCGGAGGACCAGAGAACAAGAGGTTATCCCGTCTGGGCGTAGGGCTGAGTCCGTTACCGGTCAGACAGACTGGCTTTTTTCCGCAGGCCACGTTAGCGGAATGCAGCGTTTTTAAAATCACTTTGTTAAGGGCGGCCTGGCGCGAGTGTCTTCCGCAGCTTCTAGACCAGCTGAGGCCATGCTCTTCCGTCGGCGACAATGGTGTGTCGCAAAGGGAGCAGGTATAAGGTGCGCATACGGCCATCCCTAACAGCAGGCCAGCAACGATGCGAAAGTGTTGTATGGTCCAGCATCATTCCCAGCTGCAGCGAGAGCATTACTTACAGCCATTTGGCGCTTGATTCATTGAAAGCTGCTAAAACCTCTGTCGTGCCAAGCGCATGGACCGTGTTGTTTAAGATTTCCTTTGAAATGACTTCGACTAAGACAGGATCAAGCGCGTGGCGGGCAGCGAATTTGTGTTTTTACTTCATGAGCCTCCAAGCCTCCGGCTGGAGAGTTTTGTGTAGCAGACGAACGAAACGGACGCATGTGAGATTAGTCCCGGAAAAATTGTCGGCTATTAGTACGGGAGACTCCTTCGCCCGTTTCTGTGTGGAACAGGCAGACTTGTTGATTAAGAGTACACTGTAGCACAAAAGGAGAAGTGTTGGTGAGTTTTTTTTATTTCTGTGAGTTTCCTTGTTCTCGTGCTCTTGTGGGCCTGCCACGGGGTAATACAGGGTTGCGTGTTTGCCGCCATCTTAGTCCTGTCCTGCTTAACTCAGTTGCCCTAGCCGAGCGCTGCATGAGAAGACGAAGCCGTCTCGTCTCCGCGCGCAGTCCGACGAACGGTGCAGACGAAGACAAAGCCATCTCGTCTTCACGCCCAATCTGACGTACAGTGCGGATGTAAACAAGCACACTCAGTGCAAACCTGTGAGGCGATTCACCAAGTGGGCCTTGCATAATCTAACACGCTCACGACAGATCTGCCGCAATTCCCGAGATATCTGTAAGTGCCCGTACGCCCGTCGTCGGGCCATGCGAGGCCGCCCCCAGATCCTCCGCTACCTACCAGCGAGGAGATGCAGAGCGACCTTAACGTTGCCGTCGAGAGATGAGTTGCTGGCGCGGCGTTCTTAATCCTCTGACTCCTCCGCGATCTGCCTGCGCTGCGCCCCGGCGTATCCTGAGGGTGCCTGAGTGTATTTGAAACACTACGATATGAAAATCGCGTATCGCGGCTGAAGACTTTGCTAAACTAACAGGCCTGTTCTGGCCTTCGGCCTCCCTTCGGCACGTTCCCCCATCTTCCAAGAGGATCACTTCCCTCGGAGAAATGAGGGGCGTGCTGGTCGTCCCGGTAGCAGAGTTTTTTTTTCTAAGAGGCTTTGGGAATGCGCATGCGGCACACGTCCTTCTCACCCCCCCCCCCCAGGCTCGGTATTACTTTGGCATTACTTCAAAGCCGTGGGAGAAGAGTCTTTGCCGTTCTCCTTCAATCAGCCCTATTCCTGACTATCATCCCGCATGTCTACTTGCGGTTGGATAGGGATGCCATTTTGTAATCCGTTCTGTGAGGGTGCGTCAAGACCATGAGGGCCCGACTAATCCCCTCCCCCTTCCTCGGCTCCTCGTCTCGACCACTTTCCCGAGAGACCCGCTCAAACCTCTCCCGCCTGGCCGTTTCCTTGGCTATCTTAAGTGTCAAAACGGTGTCGAACAAGTTCGTCGCCTCCCTCCATGCCTCCGCCGAAGTCATTATATGGGCGACCGCCTCCTTGATGGGTCGACCTCTCACAGCGGTTAGTGCTGCGTCTCGTGCTTCCCTAAGAGCATCACACCGCAGCTCCATGCAGTCCGTCTCCCCAGAGTCGCACAGTACGCAGATATCGCTTATAGCCTTCATGATCCTTGACATGTAGCTCTAAAACTGGCAGTGTCCATTCAGAACCTGAGTCGTCCAGTAGGAAAGCTCCCCGTGTCGGCAGTCATACCATACCCTGAAGTCCGGTATCAGACTCTTGATCCAGCTTCCTGCGGTCACACCGGGTCTTACCTGCGCCCGTTCCTCACGCCAAGCCGATATGGTGGCACTCCTGATCCTGGTGAGATTTAGACCTTCGTCTAGGTACATTTTACTTTGTTCAGCCGCTAGGAGGTCCCATGGAAGCATCTTGGCTAGGACCAGGAGAGCTTCGGTCGCGACTGTTCGATACGCCCGGCTTACCCTGGTTGTCAGCGTCCGTTATGTTGACCTTAGTGCCCCCCCCCCCTATTTTTTGCCGTCCGCATTGCCATGTCCCCCCATGCGTATAGCTCCGTTGATTCGGCCACCGAGGCTAGGAGCCTTTTATTCTCCTCAGCCACCCCACCGACCCGAAGCATGATCCGCGCCAGGTTCTGGAAGACCCTTTAGGCCTTTTCGGCCACGTTCTTAACGTGCGCCGATCCAGTCAGTCCAGTATCTAGCATGGCCCTAAGGTACTTGACCTTTTTCTGATTTCTATCGGGTGGCCTGCCGTCAAGAAGTTAATGCCGGCAGTCTTCTTTCTGCCTGTTAGGTACATTGCCTCCGTCTTGTCGGGCGACAGTTTCAAATGACGGGACTCCATCCACTCGGATACTATTGACAAGGCCTTATTGGCGGCGCTCTCCAGGGCTCTTTCGCTCCTGACCGTTACCATAAGTGCAAGGTCGTCGGCGTACGCCAGCGTCTCCACCCCATACGGGAGACCTCTGATCTCGAGCACCCCGTGGTAAGCTATGTTCCAGAGCACGGGTCCTAGAATCGAGCCCTATGGCACTCCGGCAGTAACCTTGTACTCCTGTCCCCTGCAACCAGACCTCTGCCATCCAGGTAGGATGAAATCATTTGACGGAGGTAGAGGGTAAAGCCCTTTCTCTTCATCGTCTCCACAATTACTAACGATAAGGTCACCCTCCTTATTTTTAACTACCCCCTAACCTTCCTGCTGCCAACATGTTTTCTAACTCCCCGGAGAATGTCGGCAAAGGTTTTTCCTCTTCGATTTAACCCTGAGGGTGCTCCTCGCTCTTTGCACCGCCCGAGTGGTAGCTACTGGCTTGGCTCCAGCCTTCCTCGTTTGTCTCGAGCAAACCTCTAGAAGGCCACTGCCGTCACCGGCCTTACGACAACAGATTGCCAAGGCTCGTAAAAACGTCTGTGTGCGACGCTCCTTTATGACATGCACTAGCGGGGATTTCTCCCCGCCAGCCAGCCCCAGCGCTTTTCCCACGACAGCTTGGAGCACCCCTAGGGTCGTTGTTCCTAGTTTTTCCTGCGGGTTTATCGGTCCCACTACCAAGTACCCTTGAGAGGCTGCTTAGCTGCTCAGTTTCCTGAACCTGTTAAAAATTCGGCGGCGTCGCTATTTTTATGAACACTCGTGTCAGCTACCGCTGCGAGCGTGGGAAACTGTACCACCAGCCCCTCTATTAAACCCCTATTCGAATCTGGCCCTTTAGTGATAACCTCTACCTTAACCTTCCTCTGAGTGGTAAGGGCGGCAGTGGTGACCTTTAAGTGCTTAATCACCCTTTCAGGCCAGTATCCCTTGACGGCTCTTACCAGCTCTTCCGGAGTGCTTACCCTTTCTATACTTTTTCAATCTCTGTGGCCTCTGTTTTCAGTTCCCGCTCCTGGGCCCTTTCCTTTTCCAGCTCGCCGTGAGAGCGTGCGCACAGGAGATCTTGTCCTTTTATTCGCTCGCTTATCTCCTCTCGTTGGAGGTCTTTCCTATTTTCCCGTACCCCGTCCTCTCTTAACTTCTCGAGCTCCTCCCTCAGTCTGCACTCGTTTGTTCGTAAAGTTTCGACTTCCTCTCCAAGCTGCCCTATCTCTTCCTCATCAGCTGACCTAACTTCTCGGTAGGCCTTACCTCTGTCTTCCAGGACCTTCTCGAGATGTTCCAGCGTCCTTGGGAGCTATTGAGATAGCTTAACGCGATTGGAGGCTTGTTTCTCCATGTAATATATACATATAATAAACCGTGTTATCCCATAATATACTTACTATATAATATACTATACCATATTATATAATATGCCCCTGATATAAAAAAGTGACATGTGTATTTAGGTATACATGCCAAGCGAACAATAAATCAATAATATATAATCATTATATCTTAATATATTTCCCGGGCTAGCACCTCCCAGCTGTTCCATTGAGCATCAAATGATCACCTCCTCCCCCGTCACGCTTTATAGGGCGGTTCTCTTTTCTCTACGTCGGTTCCTCTCTACTCCTCGCCGCTTTTCTCTCCGCCCTTCGCCTTTCTTCTTTTACCACTCCTTACTCACCAACTCTCACCGACTAATACTGATCATCGCCGAGATGGCCGAGAAACCAATATGGCGGCCCCCGCCGGTCGGAACCAAAAATGGCGGCCCCCACGTGTATTAGCCTAGAGATCGAGAAGTAGAAATAGAAAAATTTCCAACCTGGTTCGTCTGTCCTCAACAAACGCGGCCTTAACTAGTGTCTGGAAGAGAGGGCTACTAAGTACAGTACCTTTGTAGGCGAGAGTGTACCGTGTCGCCTACCAAGTGGTTCTCCCTTGGTCGTCGTTGGGATCGCGGATACTGAGTGTGAACCAATAATCCTCGAAAAGTGAGCAATAAACCTTGAAGAATACCCATTAAATCACAGTAAAGCTCTGTTGCACACCTTTGCCTACCATCGCTACAAATCCGACACCGGGTACCCCGGAGTAACGCAAGTTTCTTCGGTTTGCACCAAGGAGCTCGGCCAGACCCGTCCGCACAGTTCGACTGCCAGGCAGAGACCGGGAGCAGAGGCGGACTCGGAGGTACTCGCCGGCCTCGCTGGTCCATTTCTTTTTCTACTGTGAGTGCTTACACAGCCTTCAGGTACGGCGGCTGTGTTGCGTACCACACACACCTGGCAATCCCTCGCTGGGTCTCCGGGTAACTGTGGCAAAAATCGCCACCTCGTAATAGGCATTTTACATCCCAACAAGTCTTGCGATGAGGCTGTGATCACCCTGTTCCGCTCCGTTATCAAGCGTATGTTCCAGCTCTTAACCTCGGCGACCACGGAACCCCTTCTCCTATACGTCGCCCAGCAGTGGCGATCAGAAACTACGCATCTTATTCTAGTGGCTCTCGTGGCCCAGTTGTCACAAAGCGGCCTTATAGAGATTTGCCGGGCAGATAGGCCGCAAGCAGGTCGGCTGCCAGTAAGTGTGAGTAAAGCTTCTTCACCGGCTTCGGCCCTGGCGGGAACAAATGTCTCTCAGGGTCAGGGTCGGAAAGGGCCAGGCCTAAAAGGCCTGGCCGTAAGCGGCCTCGTCAGGAAGGATGACGGCGGCGCCATTATCAGACTACGCGGCATCACCCATTACCTCGGGGCTCAGTTGGCTGACGACATCAGCAAGGCAACTGGCCACCAGACTCACAGCCGAATGAGTGACGGCTTGAGAGAAGTGGCCTTATGAGGCAATAATCCTCTGGCCAGTGCCAGAAGGATGGAGGCAGACACCCGTAATTAATGGTTTTACATTATTGGCTGCCAGTTCCTATAGTGGCTAGTGGTATATGCTGCTGAAGGTGACGCCTCCTACAGCCCGGTGGCTTCAGGCTGAGCGATCTACCCTAATCGCCGGCAGCAGACGCAGGTCCAAGGTCTGGGAAAAACTACCTACGTGCCTCAACTGCCAGAGACCCGGCAACAGGGCTGCTACATGCACGGCACCTGAAACGGTCGCCTGCCTTTGTCGTTGATGCGAATCGCCAGACTATGCGGCAGCTGCGTGTAAGGCCTAGACGACACATAGTATTGTGTGCGAGGTATCGGGCCACAGTATGGCGTGCTCCGTCATACCGCACACAGCTACAAATATCACGTAAGCGGAAGGAGCCTATTTCACCTGAGAGTCTAAATAAAATGTCACGGCGCAGAGCTGACGGCCTACCAGAAGCATCCAGAGTCGCTGAACCGGTGTTGGATCGAGGGCGGCGACAATTTTGCCGTAGGACCCTCGCGCCGACGGAGGACTGGCAAAGAGTAGGCAACGACCCCCAGTTTGAAGTCCCCCAGAAGGAGTTATAATCAGGTTTCTCTAGGTGAATCTCAATCGGTGCCGGGCGGCCAACGACCTACTGGGCGCATACACCACACAGCGCCAGGTGGACTTTTGCCTCATATTAGAACAAAACGTGTACATCTCTTGTTCTACACCTAACATGTACACTGATGCGCAAAGCAAAGTGGCCATTTGGTAGACACGTCAATACGTGACGCTCTCTCTCACCGATGGGAGTCTTGCTGAAGGCTTCAGGTGGGCGTACCTTCCACACTATAATATCGTAGTATATTCATGTTACTTTTCGCCAAATCTCAAGACCTGGAGGGATACCTGGACAGGCTAACGGTGTCAATAACATCCCACCGATATCCAAAACACTCACTGCTCGCCGCGCCACCGACAATAACGCGACTCTACTGGATTGTCAGAGCACAACAGAACCCTAACCAACCATGGCAATGTTCCCACGTTCACGCGCCGAGGTCAGACATCGTTCTTAGACCTTACCTTTGCGGACCTGGCGGCTCTACGACGGATACAAGAAAGTCTAGGAGAACGAGGAGATTCTAAGTGACTACCGCTATCTAACAAATGAAATGCTCGCCGATCACGCGTTGTCCCGATAGGCGGAGGCACACGTGGCAGATGCGATGTATCAACAAAAATGCTCTTCAAGACTTTCTTTAGAAACCGGTTCACTCGCTTGGCGCACACTCCATTAGGCGAGGATACTGAAATCCTGGCAGCTGCCTGCCGGGCGGTCAGGGGCCCAGCCTGACGTGACGGCACAAGAGCCCGGCCTGCAAGACCCTGGTGGAGCTCGGATATTCAGACAGTCCGCGTAGATTGTATACGTGCGAACCCCACACTGACACGCTCTTGGCTGACGAAACAAAGACGACAGGGGCACAATGCCGACCCTCTGGCAGATGGTGCTGCCAGGATTGAGCGCCTAGAGGATCTTTATTGTACGCATCGACTCCACTTACGAAAGCTCATTCAGCAGGCAAAGGCCGAATCCTGGAAGGGCTTGGTGAATTCGGGTGAGGCGGACGTGTAAGGTCTTCCCTATCAGATCGTTATGGGCAAACTTCGCGAATCACAACCACCTCTCCCGGCAGAAGAAATTTGCCGGATAGTTCTCAAGCTCTTTTGGCAACAACCGGCCCGCGCTCATACCAGCATCCCCGTTGACCCTAAGCAGATCCCGGAAGTTACAATAGAGAACATAATAGACACCGCGGAGCGGTTAGATCGGGTAAAGCCCCGGGCACGGACGGGGTCCCACCGGACGTGGTGCAACTGCTGGCACAATCTTACCCCAAGCCTCTGGCAGAGTTAGTGTCGCGCTTGTTCCTAGAGGGTCGCTTTCCCACTCAGTGGAAGCGTGCTCAGCTAGTACTGATACCGAAGCCGAACGCCTCAACCAGCTCGTCGATGCACCCCACATGCTTACTCGACGCTGTAAGCAAACTAGTCGAAAACGTACTCGTTCAGCGCTTGAACGAAGAGCGAGGCGAAGGATGCCTCTCAAACAACCAATAAGAATTCCGCAGGGGCCGCTCCACACTTGATGCCGTGGACCGAGTTATACAGGAGGCTCGCACCGAGCAGCGACGGTTACTCTGGTCGCGGATTTTCTATTGATGGATGCTATTGATATTGCTGGACGTCCGCAATGCGTTTAGCACCGCTAGTTGGTCGACAATACTAAGTGCGCTCGAGCAGAAGGGGATTTTCCCGTACCTGCGGCACATATTATCGTCATACCTTAAAGAGCGTAGATCCTTCACGCAAGAAAAAAACCCATTCAATTACGGCGGGGGTGACGCAGGGCATACGATGGCGGCTTGATGACTTGCCGGACGGGGCGGAGACAATCGTCTACGCGGATGATTTTGCAGTGGTGGTTACCGCTCGCACAGGGAATATCCAGGAGGCCAGGGCGAACACATATCTTGCTAAAATAAGCAGGTGCATGACTGAACATCACCTGAAGTTAGCACCACAAAAACCAAAGGCCCTTTTCCTAATAGGCCGCAGGTGGACAGGGCCTATGTCCCCGGAGCTCAACGGGCACGCTCTCACGCCGTCCCGCTACGCCAAATACCTAGGGGTAACCTCGGACACAGGTCTAACTGGCCTACCACACATCAGGCAGATTACGCAAAAGGTGGCAAGTGTCTCGGCCAAGCTGACTCTTATACAACCCGGGAGGGACGCGCGTCCGATCCCAACAGGGTATGGCAATTCGGGTTAACCGGGCGTACCGGACGGTCTCCACGGACGTGCTGCTTGTTTTGGTATGCCTGCTTCCATGGGACAGCTGGCGGAATAGAGGAGTAGGCGGACGGTAAACGGGGAGACATCGTGGACTGAGTCTCGAGAGGCCACATTCGCCGTTTGTGCGGAGATGTAGACACACTCGCCTGCCGGAGACACGAGAGGTACGTGGACCCGCTCCCTCACCACGAACTTGCGAAGTGGACACGGCACAGGGACCAAGGACATATTACACTGCCCAGGCGCTGAGTGGACATGGCCAGTTCCAGGCGTACGCGATGAAGATCGGGAAAGCAGCGGCAGAAGTATGTGTTCTCTGCGACGCCGGGGTGCCTGATAATACCGCGGATACCATTGAGGCATGTACGGCGTTGTCTGCGTACCGCGATAACTCACCGTTCACTCTACAGACAGGTGATCGTCACGCACATGGCCGATCTGAACAGGAGGGGGTTCTGAGTGAGTCATGTACTCTCTGCTCGTGCGTTTAGCCCCACACTACCCGCCACTATATAGGCGGGTGTGTGCAAATGCACCCCTTAAACAATAGACCTCCGCCTGAGGCAGGAAGGGAAGCCTGGTCTCACCTTACTCCATCCAAATTCAAATTTAACACTCGTTTTACGCATTGTCGTAGCTTCTCGTCAAATTATTACATATTGTTTCTCGGGGCAGACGGTGCAGCGGATAGTATAAATATGTCCTAGTGTCGAGAGGACTAGTTCGCATTAAGCAGAGTGCGGGATGCGCATTTAGGGATCCCAACCTGGAACACAAGAGATCCATAAACTTGCACTTCCAGTTTAGAGCTAGTTTGGCGAGGCCACTGTGAGGAGAGCTCAAAGAAGCTCAATGTCTTCATCGGTGCATATCTTGATGTCAGGAAGCAAGCCCTGCGTCCGGCGCAAGCACTTGTCACAAAATGCGTTGTCGGATGATGGAAAGATTAGCTCTCACTTTGACGCGTTAAGTTGCAGCCAATAGATGACACCAAAATCGACGACCTTTTCACCAAGCGCAGAATCAAAAGTACCGCCAATCGTTCCATCGTCAAAGAACCACGGCTTCAATTCCGGAGCCGAAAGCAGTTGTCAAATTGTCAGGCAGAAGAGGACCGGGACGCAAGGATCTCCATGCTATACCCCACATTAATTTTGTGATACAAATGTACTGCATATAATAAAAATAAATGATTCAATTCCAATTTTTTTAACTCTACTAATTAATTCATACTCATTAGGGGTGCCACTCATTAGCGTTATATTCAGAATTTTTGCGCGTAGTGTGAGTGATAATCCAATACTGGTAGATAGCGGCATCTTTGTTAATGTTTGTCTAGATTATTAGAGTCGACTCTTCTACAGGTAGCAGTGTGAAAAAGTGGCGAGCACGAACATGTCAGGTGGCACAATAGCCGTACCTACCAATTGGGTTACATACAGTTTGTACATTCTTCAATAGAAATTATGTGAATAATGATATTTTTGAATCAATGCTTAATAATAATAATAACAATAATGATCATATAATAATATAATAATATGGTAATATATGTGAATATGTTAATATGTATGTTAATTAAATGTGATAATATGATAGTCTACTATACGTAATATAGTAATATAGTTAGTATAGTAATTTAGGCACTAACGCATAGCGCAGGTGGATGGAAACTCAGACTCTATGCAGTGTGGGACTCACCCCCGACGGTTGGACATTATTTCGCCGAGATCATACCCACTAAAAGCATTTCTAACCAGTACCTCTCGTGCCACTGCAGCTCCTATATGCCAGTTAGAGGTGCTTTCACAAATGAATTGCACAAACTGTGCAATTCCCTGAGTAGGCAGGTCCGGAGGGTTCGTACAATTGAGCCAACTTCAGTCAGTCCAGCACTTTTCTTTTAGTCTCTATTCTGACTTGCGCAAAGACCGGACAGACCAACAGAGTATGGGCAGCGTCGTCTACGCTGTAGACGTTTACCTAGATCACAGAGTACGCATATACGCATCGATGGCCGACATAATAAGTCTCCTGCGTCCTGTTTTACTTGGCCTATGAATGTTAGGAAGGATCTTGGCTATTGTGTTGGCCACCTTCTCCGCTTTCTTCAGAGCGTTTCTAGCATGGTGCATACCCCTCATTCCTCTGTCCAGATATATGCCCCAATATCTGGCTACACTGACCATCCTTATCTGGACCTCATTTAGGACAAGGTTGATGGGTCGCACTTGCTTCTTTCCTATCAGCAGAATACCTTCACTCTTCTCCGGAGCAAGAGCCAACCCAGCCTCCTTTATCCAATCCTCTACAAGTTTTAGGGCTTTGTTGGCATATATTTCTACCTCTCGTAGTCGTCTTAGCCTGCACCGTCACAGCCAAGTCGTCTGCGTATGCCAAAAGCTCAACTCCGACAGGCAGGGAGGTTACGTAGTCGGAGTACATCGTTGTACGCTATGTTCTACAGTAGGGGCCCTAGGATGGAACCCTGTGGGACACCCGCCGTCATAGGCTTCTCCTTGCCCTCACAAGTGATGACACGATCTTTCAAGTAGTCCGAGGTTAGCCTTACCAGATATTGTGGAACCTTCCTTTTAACTAGTGTATCCAAAATAACCTTTCAAGGCAGGCTGTTGAAAGCATTTTTCACGTCCAGCAGTACTGCAGGGTATAACTTGCGGGTGTTAGGCGTGGAGCTGTGCAGCGTTTCTGCCTTTGTCACCACTTTGTTAATAGCCGTTTAAACCGATCTGTTTTTTCGAAATCCGTATTGTGCATCGGACAACAGGCCGTTTTCTTCGGCGAAGACTCGAAGCCTCTCTGCTACAATAGCCTCCACGCCCTTTGCTAACGAACTAGTCAGGCAGATAGGCCTATAACCGCCATTCTCCTTTAGGCACAAGGACTACCTTCGCTGTTTTCCATGCTTTCGGGATTTTGCCTTCTTTTATGAAGCTTAGTCGTCACCTTTGCTACAACCTCAGGGAACTCCTCGAACAGAGCTTTCACAGCCATTGGAGGAATGCCGTCAGGCCCTGGCGCGTTACTTTGTTTGATTCTCTCAGCTGCTTGTAGTACTTCTACAACAGAAACCTCAGATGCATACATTTCGGATCCTTCCTCTAATTGGTTATTCTCGTAAACTCCTCTAGGAAAGTCTGCGTGCTGGGGAAACAATCTCATCAGTAGACTCGTCCTCTCTGGATCTTTCAGAATAGTTTTTTGAGCTCTGATTTGCAGCTTGCCTCTAACCATCTTGTACGGCTTTTCCATGGGTCGTCTGGGAGGGTCACGAGGAGTTCTCTACACCTATTGCTTTTGCTGTCGACAATTTTCTTTTCCAAGTAGAGCTCTACAGTTTCGGTACTTCATTACCAGATAGGGGAGTATGTCCGCATTCCCTCTAGCTCTCTTTATGGCCCTCCTTGCTTTTAGACACTCTTTTCGAGTTTTCTCAATGTCCCTGTTCCACCAGTGTTTCCCCAGCACCGGCTTTCGCCTTTTAGGATGTGTTCTTGACCTGCAGGCCTTTAGGCAAGCCTTCTAAAGCCCTCTTTAACTCTATTGCATCCCTTGGGAGCCCGTCTATCTTGAAGATATTTTGTATTGCGTCTTTAATAACCCCACTATTCTTGATAACGAACCGCTGCCGAGGCACGGGAGGTATTGGCCTGGTGTTTCTTGTAATTGTATACTCGATGCAGTGATGATAACTCAGTGAGTACTCTCCAATCGGTGACCAATACAGCTATCATCTCACTGCTGATCGTCAAGTCTACGCTTGACTCCTGTCCTGCTCTATGAAACGTCGAATCAACTCCATCATTTAAGACAACCATGTTTTTGAACGCCATCTAGTCCATCAGCAGTAAACCTCTTCTATCTGCACGGGAGGAGCCCCACACCTCTGACGCTGCATTGAAGTCTCCTGCTAGGAGCACCCTATCCGGTGTAGGAGCTTCGCCAATTGATATTGCTAGCTCGTTTAGAAAATTCTCAAAAACCTCTAGTTCTAACATATAAGCAGGCCAACTGCGGTTGCAATTGACCTGTATTAATTTAAACGGATGTGCGCTATACTGATTCATTGGTTGGGATGGGGTTTGCACTAGTTGCCGCAATCAAGCCTCTGGCGGTGTGGCTGGAACCCGAAGTGTGCCATGTGCGCACACACCTAATATTCTATTTTATAAATAAAGGGGTATCTAATCCTTGTTTTATAATTATAAATTATATTTAAGTAATATAGTAAAAAGTAAATAGAAAAATAGTAAAATATGAGAACCCACCAAATAAATGCGTGACATCACATCTTCTAGCTTGGCCAGCCATCTCTAGAGGGCAGCTGAAACTCCTTGCGGGAATAGGGGTACGCCCAGCAACTCTAAATATCCATGCTGATAGTCTTTCACTCTGGGAGAGCCTCCAAGATTTCAAGTCTGCAGCACCTCCTTCAACATGGACTTAATACTCCGCAGGGTTTAGAGCCAGGCCGCTCCGTTCAGCGAACTCAATGATTCTGTTGATGTCCCTCAGAACTGCATCGGGGGCGCCGCAAACTGGGATACAGCAGGGCGAACCCAGCGGGTCGCCCTGCTGTACCCCAGTTTGCGACATTATGATATCATGGGCAGGATGGTTTCTTATAAGCTAGTTTCACCTGGTGGAAACATACTCGGGGCCCAAGCTCTCACCGCACTCAACAAATAAATGGTCCCTTTGAATTTTATTGAAGGCGTTCCTGAAGCCGAACCTTGACCACAGGGGAAGCTTCAAAGCGTGACCCAAAAAAGGACAGAAATGAATGCACTGCGGCCTCGCATCCTCCCGGTGTCGCAAACCCAAGCTGATGGCCACATGGCCACCACAAGCACATGAGATGTCTGCCTTGTTCTCAAAGATGCCGATTTTTGCCGCTAGCCTCTGGATTGCAGATGAGCATGCGATGGGCCTTACGCTGCCAACTTTCGTCTTGAGGGCGAAAAGTCGGGCCTTAAAGATGAACGGTCGCCATTCGGAGAGCGGCGAGCCCCAGCTAAGAAGCTCAACGACTTTGGCCAAGGCGGCCGCAAGCCGGTCGGAGACAGCATCTAAAGCGGGGGACAACAGGTCTTGTATAAGCCGTGGTCTGATGAAATCAAGGCCCGCGGCTGAGCTTCGCGAAAACGTTTTTATGGCTGACCGAACATTGTCGGCTGATGTGGTTGATGGCAAGGGCACTTGAGGAGGGCTAGGCCAGGACAGAGGTGACGGCGCGGGCGGGTGCTTATTGAAGAGCAAAGCCGTGTCGCTATGTTTCTGCGCCAGCGTGTCTGCTGAGATTCAGACCCGCCGGAGAGACGTCGCCGAAAGCTTAGTAATGGCTAGCCGGACGGTATCAACAGTCCGCTGCCGGGGACGTGCTGACTTTGGCAAAATGCGGACCAACCGTCAGCGGCGAAAGACGTCTTAAATGACGCAGATATTTCCATACGCGGTAAATCGAGAACTTGAGGGCTGTGACTCATCGTCAATGTTGTAGGCAATAACTCCGGGTTTGGTCGTTATGTGTCGACGCAGACCTCTTCGTGTGAACAAAACCCCGCAAGTTGGGCAGGGGACCCTGTTGGGGTCAGACTGCCCGTACAGCGCTTCTTCATTTAACGCTTCGGTATAGGTTTCTGCTTAGGTAGAACGACCTACAGATCAACCCGAGCTGCTGGCGAAATCCCCCTAACCACGGCTGCGTAGGTGGGGCCCTGTACTGCGGACGACGGACCCTTTTGGGCGGAAGCCGGAGGATAACGCACAGCTTCGCCGATGACCGCCTCAAGGTAACCTGCGCTGATCTGCTGGAGTATGCGACGGACAAAGGGGGCCGGCGAGAAATTACCTTCGTCAGCGGCACCCTCCCGCCTGCGGACAAACGATATAGCCGACGCGCTTGGGTAACTCGTAAACCGTGTTTCGCCAGTTCGCCGCCAATTTGGCCATCGGTGAAAAACTGGGCTGACCCCCTCAATCCTGGCGGTAAAGAGGTGACGGCCAGGCAAGCAGCCGATACGGGGCACCCTCCTAGGCTTGATATTATCACTCTGTAAGCCTTTTACCCAGACCGCAAATGACTGGGTATTACCAGAAATTTTACAGCCTGGTGACATAATAATAACAATAATAATAATAATAATAATAATATAATAATAATATAATAATAATAATAATAATAATAATATGATTACGTTGTCAATAATGATAATTATTGAGAACTTATTGACAACATTATTATTATTATTATCACTTTGGAAAATGATAAGAAAATGATATGATAATGATAAATTATGATCATTATAATAATCTGTGAAACGGTTTTCATTCTGTGGAATGGGTACAGTTTCCACGACGCATTCTTGGCCCTAAATGATATCGCAAATAGGCGATTTCATTTATCGGAACGCGGAGAGTATGCATACCTTTCGGGACGGAACGGTGTCGAGTGGGGAACTCAACAGGTGTATACCGATACTGCAAGGGTCAACCAAGTTTACAATATCGAAAGGGAATAGTGAGTATTTTAAAAGCTGCGTTTTTTCCAAAATGTTATTGAATATATTATGAATTGTATTTTTATTGCTGTTGGCAAAATGCATGTGTTGCACTAATCAGATATTTATCATTTAACTACTGTTGGTATCATGTTGGTTCCGATTAATCAGTCAGCTTAAGATATCGGAAGGTAGTGTATTACACACATTTATCTTGCATGGTTTAGAAAATAGCTATTTATGAACATAATTAACATGTTAAAATCATTTAATTTTTAGTACACTCCGATTTTACAATGCTGGATGCAATAAACTAGAGGGAACAAGTAAGTTATTTACAAACAGCAACGAAGCACACTTAAAACTTGTTTTGATTAAAAACCATCCAGCAATAGCCATAGTGTACGCATGCAAATCTTTATCTGATCCCTTATTTTATGGATTATATAATATATATATATATATATATATATATATATATATATATATATATATATATATATATATATATATATATATATATATATATATATATATATAGGAGATATAATATGTATTTAGGCGAGCACTGCCGAGTGTGCAAACGTATTTTAAATGAATAATAAATAATCACAACAATTTCTACATATACACGGTGTGTTCAAAAACGTATCGCGACTTTTGAATTTTCGCGGGTTACGTATATTCGAATTTCGATTTTTTGTGGCGTTATGTTGGTACTCATGTCTCTCACTTATGCCGACAAGCTCGGCCATTTTGAATGTTCACTTAATTGTTGACAGCTGCTTTGCTTGCACGTGTTTTGGATCGTCTTCGATTTTTACCTATTCAAAAAAATGGATCAAAGAACCTGTATCAAATTTTGTGTGAAAAACGAAATTAAGTGCGCGGATGCATTCCGAATGTTGACTGTGGCATACGGAGAAGCTACCTTGGACCGAAGCAACGTTTATCGGTGGTACAAAATGTTCTCAGAAGGCCGAGAAGATGTGAACGACGAAGAGCGTGCCGGACGCCCGAGCACTTCAACAACAGACGAAAAAATTAATGAAGTGGAGAAAATGGTATTGGCCAATCGTCGAATCACCGTTAGAAAAGTTGCTGAGGACCTAAACATATCGATTGGCTCGTGCCATTCGATTTTTATCAATGATTTGGGCATGAGACGGGTCGCCGCGAAATTCGTACCAAAATTGCTCAATTGCGACCAAAAACAGCATCGCATGAACATTGCTAATGAGATGTTGGACTCTGTCCGCGACGACCCAAATTTGCTCCAGAGGGTCATAACTGGTGACGAATCGTGGGTTTATGGTTATGACGTGGAAACCAAAGCTCAATCATCTCAATGGAAGCTGCCGCACGAACCAAGACCAAAAAAAGCGCGCCAAGTTCGGTCGAATGTGAAAGTTTTGCTGACAGTTTTCTTCGATTGCAGGGGCGTGGTGCATCATGAGTTCTTGCCACAGGGTAGAACGGTCAATAAGGAATATTACCTGCAAGTTATGCGCAATTTGCGCAAAGCAATCCGCCAGAAACGCCCGGATTTGTGGAAGAACAAAAATTGGCTTTTGCACCACGATAACGCCCCTGCTCACACATCGTTGCTTGTGCGCGAGTTTTTGGCCAAAAACAACACGCTAATGATGCCGCAGCCACCGTATTCCCCAGATCTGGCCCCCTGTGACTTTTTCTTGTTCCCTAAACTGAAGAGGCCCATGAAAGGACGACGTTACGCTACGCTTGACGAGATAAAGACGGCATCGAAGGAGGAGCTGAACAAGATTAAAAAAAATGGTTTTTTGAAGTGCTTCGAAGATTGGAAAAACCGTTGGCACAAGTGTATAATATATCATGGGGATTACTTTGAAGGGGACAAAATAGATATTCATGAATAAATGAATAATTTTTGAAAAAACACAAAAGTCGCGATACGTTTTGAACACCATATGTATATACCGAAGGACGCACTTGGCGTGGCTCGTTTGCATTCTGCAATTTCCTTCGGCTCTTAGAAGTCCGTCTTGATACATGGACGGCTTACAGCCGGCAGTCCCCTATTCATGGGGCGTGTCGCCGCGAAGGATGCTCGCGACAATGACAGATTAAATTAATGATGGCCCGTGAGGACTGAAAACCATATGAGTTACCCTTAGTTTCCCTCAAACAGCACTGCTAGGTCCCGTGCAGCGAGTGCCACGCGATTGGTCTGCATTTCCCCTGTTGTCGCAAACTTTCAACGGTTTTGCCCACAACTGCGCTTGCTCTTCTTAGCTTCCGCAGCTTAGCAGCGGCTTGTATGTTGCCAACATTTGCGGCTCTGGTAGCTCGTCGTAACCTAATGCACCAACTATTGGTACTGACAACCAGCACCGCCTGGTGTGGAACTTGCACCCACTAAAAACCTTAATCATCCTCACCCCAGAGTTCGGAAATGTGTGGCACTATTTTTGGATTGTGGGGAAGAACCCTTGTGCTCAACCAGCTCTTATAGATCTTGTCCTGGCCACAGCTCGCAGACCAAAGCATTGCGTCGAGCCGCTTTACGGAGTTCTGGATTGTGCCTTGCGTGCCTCCGTGGCGAGCGCGGCGAGTTTTTTCCAGCCGCGTCTTTCCTGAGCGGGCATGGCTTACTCGTGAGCCCACGCGTCAAGCGCTGTCTCTTAGGCTTGCGTAAAATCCGTCCTACGCTTGCTTCCTTTATGTGCCACGAGATCGCAGGCGAGCTGGTGAGGCAGAACAAACACCGCCTCTGTGCTTATCGTGCGGTGCGCGCGGGAGACCCGAAGGAGTCACGCGAAGGACTCGTCTGTCGTGGGCGGTATGCAGAAATAGATCAGCTCTTTGCTGGTGTCGCGTACATCTCCGAGCACTCGAAGACAGACGATAGCAAACGACAGCTCTGGCGTTCGCAGGCTCCCTATTACTACGAGAGAATCCTGGGCAGATTCTGAGCGACCCTTCAGCATCAGCCCTTCTCCGACAGAAACCGGATTTTGTAACCAAAGTGAACTCTCTGCAAAGTAGACCATTGCAACTCTCCTAGAGCGCTCTGGCTGCCAGGACGATTCGAGTTACATGTTTTGACCAGCTTCAGTATTTCCTATAGATGAGTTTTTCCTTCACCAATTAGGGACTGTGGAGCGTCTTCAATGCAGGTCGACGTGCGCATCCGAGCGGCAATGGGTTTTTCAATCTATACACAGTTATTAACATACTCTAGCCATAAGCTGCGTTGCTGAGGCTGAAGTAAGTTCCTAAGTTATTATCTAATATATCATGGAGTGCTGTACATTCTAGTAAAATGCCTATATTAGCGCTTAAGTACTGTTTTCCGTACTCGGATTTAAAGAATTTCCAAGGGTGTAATAAGTACTTGGCGGTATCTCTTTTGCAGATGGTGAGCTTTATCCGGCTTTTGAAGAACCGCCGAGGAGTATAAAGTTTATGCATATAGATCAGTTTTGCAAGCCGTGGTCTTTGTATTTTGAAAAGCAGTACGTTATCAACGGCGAACGAATTGCTCGCTTCGCCGGAGGTAGCGATCTCTTCAATGAAACCGGGATCCGCGAAATTGATGAGTACGTCCTTTGTACACTGAAAAAGCATGAAAGCATTCCATTGTCTAGTGATATTACTAAGGAATTGTGAGGCTGGCAAAACTATAGATTATCTAGGGACTTCGCCACGCATGTTCCCTAGTTGCGTTGGTTGGCTCAATAAGGCTGCAACTCCGCAGAGTATTAGGCCACACCATAACGAGGTAGATTTTTACAGCACCATTGCAGCACATGACAACTCTTCATACAAACCAATACTGGGGTCTCTGAGGAAGAATGTTTTTGCGACAAAATAGCGCAAATACACACAAATAAGAGCTTAATAATAGCGTAGTATATATAATTGCTTGTTTTATAGAAGACTAACTAAACGTGCGGTAGTACACACATATATCGCAGCAAGGAAGCTTCCTGCTATTCGAGTGAGGTGTTGATTTCGTCATGTCCTTGATTATGTCACGTTGGTTAAAGTCTGTCATGATTCTTAGAAGCTAGAGTAGGTGTGCGCGCTCTCCACTTATGCTGGACACACCTCAGCGTTGTGTGTTCCGGGGTATTTTCCGAGTCGATTCTTACAGTGGACGCACGTGGAGCTAAGGGCCTTCCTGATTCTACGCGCTGCAGCCTATCTGGAGTCCAAGCGTTGATGGTTAGGACACGGTTATCAGCGTATGCAAGCAGACTAACACCTGAGGGAAGAGATTTCCTGGACCACGTCAGGGGAAGAAATTTTGGTCGATTTACACACGCTTCCTGGTGCCCTCCTAAAGCTTGACTTCAAGAACACACTTGAAGTCAGGTGTGACAATGGCGCGTGCTTCATTTCCGTGAGATATTAGGGCTAGGGCTGAATCCCCACGAATGTGAGATTTATCTTTTAGGAGATAGTGCACAGGCGCCGAACCGTCACACCCTCTAGGTCTTATTGCCGGGATGTAAGGTTAACCTCTGGCAATGACCTGGACCTTGTAAAAGTTTCTTTCCGACCGAAAGGAGCGCTGGTTGCTACGCGGGAGGGTGCCCACTGAGCACCCTCCCGTCTTCGTCTCGGTTGTGACCTTGTCTCCCATATCAATGCGGCCAACATGTTAGCAAATCAGCCCGTCACGGGCAAACACCATTTGTGTTTCTATAAAAAAAAACATAAACAAATACGAATAAATGATTTAGGTATTTCTCAGAAAGCCATATCTTGTTTAGTAAACCGCTGGGGATTCTAAATAAGTCATAGATATGGACGCCTCGCATCTTTTCTAAATATATCACATTGAGGTTGCTGCATTACAAAAGAACCACCTCGCTTTACTAATCAGGGCTTAAATAATATTTCTCTACCACCAAAACCGATTGCTTTGCGATCAAATTGTAGTAGAATTTCGGCTAGATCTGTCATACTTCTTTAAAAATGTGACAAAAAGCTTAGCTTTTCATAAACCCTCTTATCTTAAGGATATTTGTTTTATTGATTGGATTTAGTTCTTAGATCCACTCAAGACTCAAGACGGTAGAGTACTACCAACATTTTATGAACGTCTAACGCATTTGGATTATAGCGCATACTCGTATGTTTTAGTAAAGACAGCATATTAGCATATTAATATGTAATGTGGTTTCCTTTGTTTTTTACAGATGCCTCAACCCGCAACCGACACATATAACTGGGACGTGGGATGCGAGCCGGTGTAACACGCTTTTCGGCGTCAATCAAGATTTCATGACTCCAGTTGTGCTTAGCCTACCTCACTTTCTTAACGGGGATCCGTCGTTGCGAACTAACGTCAGTGGTCTTAATCCTGACCCCAAAAAGCACAACTTTTACATTGAAGTTCATGCTGTAGGTTTTATTATATTACTTTGCCAGTATTTGTTAATTATCTAAGTATGCTCGTACTTAGTTAATTAAATAGTGCGTGACACTTGCATTTAATTAGCTACCTCAGTATGCATACATGTATAGTAGTTGTGTATAGTCTAAGCATAATCTGTCACATCATTTTTATATAATTTTATGTTATCCGTGTTGGATTTATATGTACATTTTATTATAGACAAGGTTACGGGTATCATTATTTGATATCACGAAAAGGAAGAGATTTGAGATCAAAGGTTCGAAGTTGGTTGCCTACAAAATCACCTACCCCGTGAATTATTTGGAGGAATCCAACATTTTCTAGTGGAATGTTCTTTATAAACTTCAAGCGCTTAGTCTCAGTTGGTAAACCCTCAGGTACAATTACACGATTACACGAATTATACGATGTATGCATAAGAGAAGGACGTATCCAGATGCAACTCCAACTTAAATGTAACGGGGTTGTCGATGAAGAAATAACAGGGAAGCTTGCAACAAATAGTGTTTTCCTGAGCCCAGTGTTGCAGAGCGTACTAATCTGCTACGTGTTACTTAAACAAGCTATGCCCGCTTAAAAACACCGTCGTTGTATAATTAAGTGATCCACCTCTTTAGCCATCATGGGTATTTTGCCCACTTGTACCACACCTGTTAGTAGGGAGTATGGGAGTCCATCTAACAAATTCTAGCATGTACTGAATTACATCTCACACTCTTGCATGAATAAATACTACGAAACATTATCTGAATATTATTATCTGTTCAATTGAAATTTGGAAGGATTGCTTGGTACGGCGTGTTACGTTCATGGAGCAACCGAAAAATCATAAGGTACCTTCCACAAGACTTGAAAACATTTATAGGAGTGTTTGACATACTTGTGTTCTGCGACATATAACTTATTTGTGCCTGCAGTGGTTTGGCTTCTAGATACACCCCTTCCATAAGCGCTATATAACTTTAAACCTAATATGCCACTCCGCAAAATAGTTATCCCACGGTTGTTTGCAATAATTAATTGTGGACGCTAACTATAAAAAAGCTAGAGTTAAGATCCAGCTTCTTTTTTATAGCAGATTGACTCCACTTGTTTATAGGGATTTTTTTATAGATAGCATTCTGCGTGTTAATCAGGCAAGCCTATAGGGAATATCCTCGTGTTTGTGCCCAATGATCTCATCCGAAATTGGATAACTAACGTCTCATGCAGAGAAGCGAGAGTACAGGGTTGCTGCTCTGGTCTCATGGGGTTTCATCCTGGAACCCGATTTCTGGAACACGGTTTAAAAAACGTCGCGCGGCCAAAGCCCATGCTAAAGGGTGGAGTAGTGTCAGAGATAACCGAAGGCCCCAACTTTGGTTGCCCAATCATGCGCAGCGTCTATTTAGGTGCACATGCCACTGCGGGCCGCAAAACATCGGGGAGCGCTAAGGGCAGGTTAACGGGCAATAGCAATCGGCGTTAGCCGGGCGCACCGGACGTTTTCGAGTTCTTGGCCCTAAATCAAATGCTGTAACAGAACCTACTAGTAGATGTAAGATATTTCTGGAGAAAAAGTCAAATGCCCATAAAACGAATGAACACACGCTGTTATGAGAGTTTATTTGGAAAGTGAGGTACGCGGTCTCTGTGTGTGAGGCCGCCCAACTAGGAAAGTGGTTAGCTACATCATGATTTCGGCGAAAGCAGAGTAGACGCAGTAGACACAAAATTTTTTTCATATTGGAGACATTCTTAGCCCAGTGTCAGAGATGTTTGTTTATGTTTAACATATTGACTTAATCAGACGTTTGCTTTGTTCAACTCTCTATTTTTTATTCCAGAGATCGGGTTTGACAGTTAACATGAGGCTGCGAGCTCAATTCAGCATGAAACTACAATCCTTAGACGCGGAGCGACTTCCCAAAATATTGTTGCCTATCTTTTGGACGGAAGATGTAAGTGATCTTGTAGCTATTCCGACTGCCAAAAAATAAACAAAATCCTAGTATTGTCTATCGGGCATAAGTGTTGACATGCATTTCATAATATAACTATTATCAGTAATTAATTAGCTTGGTATCACTTTATCAGCTGTTCATTTTCTTGATAACAGCTTTATTTCTGGATCCGCTGTCTCTAGGTTTTTGTATGTGCTGCGGTTTACTTCGATGCTTCTGTTGTGCGATGGTAATTTAGTTCAATTGCTTCTTACTCCTGTCAAGTTAATAGGCCGTTTGTGCTGGACCCTGGTTTTTGTAACTGATCTCATGCGTGCACCGTGTTTACCGTCTACTGTCTTCGTGTAAGGCTATCATTTTTGATGCACGATGAACTCCGTGGCATGTGTGCTTTGCTGAAATGGCCCGGACTGGAATTGGGTTCCGTTCGCACGAATGTGGCGTGGCGGGCATGTGAAGTTTCAACCAACGTTGTTCTTTCCCAACAACAAGGACTAACTGCCTTTTGGGAGGTACTGGATTGAAATCCAGTACCATCATGATTACTAACAAACTGCTCTATCGAAGTTGGCGCGTCCCCTAACATAGCACGGCAAAGCTACCAGTCGAAACCCGCTTTGCTGTCGTTTTAGTCCTGCAACTGTACCACCACGTCCTGTTTTCAACAACATCTCGTTCGCCAACATATATGGAAGGGGATGATCTCGCTTGGCTAAGCGTCGAAGGAGCGCCAATAGGCGACAAAAAGCCACTTTTGGCACAGCTGATTCTCAAGGTCGTGGTTCGGCAGTGGCACGAGTGATAAAGAAGTGTTTGTGTTTCGTATTGCACTTTTCGTTACCGCCACTAAGATGTGATATACAGCTCATATTCCCCGTTACGTGTTGTCTCTTTGACACTGAGGAGGTTGAACGCTCTGTACCTAACCCAAAATTTTGGTCTGAACCGTGGTAAAGCCGCACTTTAGTCGCAACGCTCCAGGAATGATTTAATCGCGGTTAACGGTGATGTTGTAGCTCGGCTCTTTTCTACGTCAGCTGATACAGAGCCGTCGGGGGAAGATATCGACGATCAGTTAAATGTCTCTACTTCAATTCTAGATCAGCTGCTAAATCAAATGCAATAGATGTTTTAGAAAGTTTTTGTTTGTTATGACACTGACGTCATTGTCATGTGTGAGATATGGTTTAATAACAGCATATGTCATGCTGAAATTTGCTTTAGGAACAAATATTGGGCGCAAACACTCGCGTGACGGTGCATCTGTTTTCTCTTCACAAACTCATTCTCCTGAAAATTGACTGGCGATCTCAAATTAGGCTCAACGACTCTATAGCATCGATAAATAGAGCCTTCTGTTCATCGGTAAATAGAGCCTTCTGTTCGGCAAATTTACTATCTTAGCTCATGCGCTCGCCTACTCATGCGATACTGCTTGCCTACTCATCAGGGTCTAGACTTGATCTTCTTCTTACTATTGACTTGCATTTAAAATAATGCATTGAATTAAAACATGTATTATAGACTTTTCAAATGTAAGGGTAATGTACACTAAATGTATTGGCAATTCTTTGATTTATTTACACGTTCACTTCGCTGGCTGATCATGTTCACAAGAAGGTCTCGAGAACGATGCCAAGTGAGAAGTACTGACAAAAGAAGAAGAGAAAGCTTTAGTTAACCACTATATATATATATATATATATATATATATATATATATATATATATTCATTCGACGTTCGAACGTCGAGGTGTTTGGTCATGCTTTGAGTGACTCTCGCTTTGTGCTGGGTGGTCTCGATTCGGCGGTGGCGGTTGGATGCGACGTTTGTTTGACTCGGATATACTCCACTCTGAGTTCCGGTTGGAGCTGGTCGAGACGTGTTGGGCGCCTTGTGAGGTGGTTCTTGCGGCGACGGCTTCTACGTGTAGAGTGTATTGTGTATCTCTTTTGTCGTGCCATGTTCTTTTGTTCCGTCGATTAAGGCAATGGGCGGAAGTGCTTGACTGGCCAGCTGATTCAACGTACCTAAGTATCTGTCAGTGCAGTGACGACATACCAGCTGTTCTTCATCGGGGTGGCGCCACGGCCTTCTGTTTATAAACATCTTGTCTCGGTTCTAGAGTGGTCAGCAATATTCTGCTGCCTCTCGCTCTTCCCACTTGCCATCAATCATGGTGACTGGGAGAGCAGTGGCGACGCTGAAGAGGAACGTGATTCTTGCGTCCAGGATAGAGAAGAAAGAGCGGCGGGTGGGCTCTACCCGTGCCGCGAAAGCCATGAGTGATCGAAATATAACGGCACCGTGCGTTAATAAGCCAACTGGTTCTGGCTCGAATAGCGAGGTTTCTAATGAATCTAACGCAGTTGATATTCCGACGGCCGTCTCGGATGAACAGACGCAATTGTCGATCGATGAAACACAAAATGGCTGGATGACGGTCGTGAATAAAAATACTGCAAAGAGATTGGATACTCTGAAGAAACAGATCGGCGCCATTAGATCGTCCGAGTATAGACCGCCAAAAGGTATCTTCAAAGTCGTCATCGGATGCAGGGCTGATCGGGTCGTTGATGGTAATCTAGTGCAAGTCGCTGAACCATTTGTTGAAAATGTATTAGCGCTCTGTGCTGACCTGCACCGACTTTTTCCGGCTTGCAAGCTAGAAACAAGATCTGGCTTCTTTCATGTATGGTTCAGTTCTGCTGAGGAGGTTGCTAAGGCCACACAGCTATCGTCCTTGCTCAACGTGCCTGTATTAGTAAAAAGTCATGATCTAGGCTGTTACAGAGCTAGAATTACTGACGTAGATAAAGGTTTTTCAGAGCACGATATCACGTCTGCTCTTAAGGATGTCGGTGTCACAATGGCAAAAAGAGAGTCTTACATAATGAAGCGCGGCGAGGAAACTATTGTGGTACCCACGGACCGGGTGATCTTGCAGTTTAATAAATTACCGCCTCCCGAGGTATTTTTGGCGTTCAAGATGCATAAAGTTGTCCTTCACGCCGGAGCCCCCACTGCCTGTTATAATTGCCTGAGACTTGGGCACACGGCCGCTAACTGTCGGAACAGCCAATTGTGTAAGCGGTGCGGCCTACCGGGTCATATTATGGCTAGTTGCAAGAACGCACCTCGATGTGTAAACTGTAAAGGGCCGCATCCGTCTCAATCAGCGGCGTGTCCTCTTCGAGCTTGTGAAATTGAAAAACGGAAAGCTCTTATGGAATGTAGGCTGATACACCAAGTCAATATGGAGCTTCCGGATGCCAAATCATTAAATGTCCTGGACACAGTGGACTCATGCCCTTCAAATAAGTCTCAAGTCATCTCATCTAGTCAATCGGGCCCCGCTAAGGCCTCCTATGCAGCTGTGGTCCGGTCCCTAGTCGGGGAGACTTCTTCAGGTCCCGAAGTTCGGGTGATTCTGCCTGGAATTTCTGAGATCTCCTCGAAGAAGCCCATGCCATCGAAGAAGAAATCAACAAACTCCTATCAACGGACGCCATCTCTACTTAGAGGGCCACAAAAACCCAAGAAGACTGTACCTGCAAAGAGCAAGCAACTTCCTGCAATTGTTCAACCTCTTATTAAATTTTTTAAAGCCATTTGTCCGAAGGCTGCGGCCAGTCTGAGAAGATTCTTTGTGGCAATCTCTCCGCTTTTATCAGCATTTTTAACCTAAGGCTACACTATCCCATCAGCCTGATTTGACTCTCTCTTACTATTTTAATGCTCGATTTTATACTCCCTGATCCACGAAGTTGTTCTAATATTTCTAGTTGCGAGGACTGGCACGACTTTCCCCCTGTGACTAGCTCGTTTACAGCAATTCATCTTAATGCTGGCACAGAAGGATTAAAAAAATCGGGGCAACACGAACACCTGAGCAGCGTACTCTGTGATGAGTGGTCATCCGTAGATGTAGCAGTGATAAGCGAGACTTGGCTAAAAGACATCGATGCCTCTCTGTTCGCCATTGACGGCTTCAGCTTAGTGACATCCAATCGTAAAACGCCTAAGCTTGGAGGCGGTGTCGGAATCTATGTCCATACCACCTGTGTGATTGTATCCACGCTAGTGCTTAGTAGCCTTGTTGGGTGTGTTCAAGCTCTTTGTATACATCTTCGGAAAGGGTCCGAATTCAAAGGTTTTATCATTGGGTTTTACTCGAGTAGTACTCTACATAGGGATACTCTCCTTGACCTAATAGATGATATTCTACCATCTAACTCTTTACTTCCGTGTTTGCTCATTGGTGATTCGAACGTTAACTTGCTCGCTAGTCCCCCGCCGTTGAACTATATATCCTTCTTCACTAGCAACGACCTAATGCATCTCATCGATCGTGTCATGAGACCTCTTTCTGGAACTTGCATTGATCATATTGCAATTAGGGGCTGTTTTACATTCCCTGACCTGAGAATGACAACGTATTTAAAACCACTAGTTGAACCAAGTTCAACCAGTGGTTTTAAATACGTTGTCATTCTCGGACCATTTCCCTGTTGCCGTCTCCCTGCTCAAATGCGGAGAAACTTCAACGATGCTTCAGGCCGCTACTTCCATCTTCACCCGGGTTCACGACGCTGCTGGTGTGGATACCTTCTTAAATCGCCTAAGTGATATTTCCTGGAGCAATGTCTATGATTCAAATGATGTTAATTTAGCGTTCGAGAATTTTCAACAAACCCTTCGGGGTATTTATAACACATCATTCAGTTTACGTCTCATAGAGCGTACGAAGGCGTCAAAAGGTGACACGTTTGTGTTCTCGCCAGGACTGCGTCGCCTAAGAAAGCATGCCAACAAAATGTACATTAGGCACAAAAAGATTAATTCCCCAGAAAGTAAACATGCTTATCTGGTGAGCCAGAAAAGGTACAAAACTGCTGTTCGTATTGCTCGTTCAGCGTTCTATAAGGAGCGGCTTGATACCTTACGTGGTGATTCCCGCCGTCTCTGGCAGTTCATTAACAGGTCCTGTGGTAAACATAAAGGCTCGGCCGAGTTGCCTACTGCTCTTGTCACCTCTTCAGGAGAAACTTCCACAGATCCTGTTTTAATAGCCGACGAATTTAACCGCTACTTCGTGTCGGTGGGTTTGGAGACGGTCTCTCCATTGCGTCTTGAGGACGATATTAGACCGCGATTAAGGAACCTTTGGTCCGGTAATGACGTTACCTTCAGTTTTCGCGCTGTAACAGTAATTGAGGTGACCTCGATATTACTTAAGCAGAAACGGAGCTGGAGCTGCGGTGCAACGGGACTTCCTGCTCAACTTCTAAAACTTGGTACTCCATACATTGCTGGTCCTCTTACGCACATAGCGAACCTTTCACTCGCATCTGGAGTGTTTTCAACCGCCCTTAAGGCTTCTTTTGTTACACCTATTTTCAAAAAGAAAGGCAACGTTGCGGAGCTTAAAAGCTACCGACCTATCAGCTTGATTGACTGCATTTCAAAGCTATTTGAGAAGCTTGCTCTCTTGCAGCTGGAACACTTCCTCGAATCCTGCAGCTTTCTTTTGCCTAGTCAATTTGGATTTCGTCACGGTCGGTCCACGGGCCTGGCACTCGCGCATCTCGGGCAGTTTGTAGCCGACTCCGTTGAATCGACAAAAGCCTGTCTAGGCGTTTTTTCTCGATGTCACTGCGGCATTCAATTGCCATTCTTTCATTCTTCAAATCTTGCAAAACCTTGGGTGTTCTGCAGGTACAGCAGAGTGGTTTAATTCATTTCTATCCTCTAGATTGCAGTCCGTTCGTATAGGCTATGTGACATTTTCACTTATATTATCCGGTGTACACGGGAGGAGGCATAAGGAGACAATTGTTACCTCTAATACTTAAGCAAATGGGCAAGTGGTTTCCTCGTGGAGATCTGTTGATATTGGAACTCCACAAGGATCGGTGCTAGGACCGTTTGTTTTTTTGATTCTCATTTATTTCATTCTGCTTAATATTGAAAAAGAGAGCATTGGTAAACCGCTAGCTTTTGCCGATGATACTTCACTTTTATTTAGGGTTGACTCTCCAGCCCTCGATATACCGCGCTCACTATCTCAAGTGAAGGAAGTAATCAAAATCTTTAATTATTTCGGCCTCGTTGTTAATGCTAGCAAGACTAGTCTCACTCTGTTTCGCTCTCCTCAACTAAAGTTGCGGGCGGATCTTGATCGGCTTTCGTCAGAATTCGGTCTGAAGTTTTCGTCAACTACTAAATGTTTAGGGCCTCATCTTACACGATGGTTAAAGTTGGCGCGCTCATATTGATCATAGAACACCCAAATGTTATGCAGTTATATCGGCCTTGCGACGTTTGCGTCGTGTGGGAGTTCACGGCATTCTCTTGTGGGGAAGTGGTTATGATCACGTTCTGCATCGGGCTCAGGTCATGCAGATCGATGCACTGAGGGCTATATTTGGGATGAGACGTAGCCAATCTGTTAGATATATATATATATATATATATATTGTGATCAAGGTCAGGCTACGGGCGGTCTCTGCAAAAAGTGCCGGGGCCTGGTTACAGGCTCTCCCAAGTGTTCACTTAGGCACTCTACTAGATGATATCACTGTTTGGATCAGTGCGGGGCTACGCCTGGGGACAGCTCTCTCTCACAGGCGCACCATGGTCTCTCTTGTGCTTTAAGCTCAGGTCGTCGACCCCGGCACGCAGCATTGAACGGGACATTTAGCCGAGCCTTGAGGTCTGCTGGTTTTCCTTGCATTCTCGAGCCTCCTGGCCTTTGCAGGAATGATAGAAAACGACCGGACTGACACTAACGACCTTTGAGATGGGTCGCATGCTGGTATGAGATGCAACCGTTACTGACTCATTAGACCCCTTTAATGGTCAGTGCGGAAGCGGAACATGCTGGTCACGCGTCTATGTTGGCGAAGGCGAATAAGTGCAGAAAGTATGCCAGTATTACCTACCCCACGATTTTCGCCCGCTGCCATTCGAGACACTGGGGGGACCAGGCCCGAAGACTAACAAACTCATTGTGTCGGCAAGGCGCTCAACCGTTTCACAGGGGACACTAAAGCTGTCGAGTACCTGCACCAGAGACTATCGCTGGACATTCAGCGGGGTAACGCCGCCTCTGCGCGCGGAACTCTGCTAGACGGTCCACGTCCGAACCTGGAGGCTATGTGACATTTTCACTTATATTATCCGGTGTACACGGGAGGAGGCATAAGGAGACAATTGTTACCTCTAATATTTAAGCAAATAAAAAAATATGTATATATATATATATATATATATAATGAAGGTGGTTAACCAAAGTCGATTAACTAAACTCCAACTTTCTAAATGCAAGATCGTTAAAATTCAAACAGTTACTCGGTTCCACGGCGCGAATACTGTGGGTATGCAACTTCTTCAAAACCTATGACTGAGATCGACAAGAGCGACTAAGAAGTATCAGGAATATCCCTGTGGCCTGTCATTCCACGTAAGAAAACTAAACCAAAAGCGGTTGCTAATCGGCGTTCACTTGTGGGCTCCCTTAGGAACTCATTCTATTAGGATCCTTTTCTCCGGTTCCCAGGCGTATCCAACTCCCACTTGGTGCAAATGTATTTGTCTGCTCTGGCAGTCTGCAAGCACTCAACAAATTAACCCTTAGTCTCTTACGAGTTAACCCCCTACTTAGATCGCATTTACGACTACAACGGCTGGTGTCTGTTTCTTAAGAAGCACTAGAGATTTCTGATTTCTTGAATTTAGCAGGGCTCTCCAAAGATTTGCTTCTCTCAGGTTCGAAAGCAGAAAGTTTCTCCTACTAAACTCTGCTGGCACTCTGCTATTTAGGTATCACATTCTCGCTTAACGGGTAGCCTTAAGCCTCTCTACGACTGATAAAAACGGCTCAATGAAATGAAGCTCATCTTTTTAAGTGAGATAGAATGTTAGTTGTGGGTGCGACTGCTAAAGAATGAATCGATTTTTAGTTTATTTTTTATAGTCTGCTAACGAATCCCTATCCGCTGCCGTTTGTCGCCTTGTATATATAAATAATCAGCCCGAGTTGCCCAACTAAACTATATATATATATATATATATATATATATAATTAACATCCCAGGGTACACCTTCGATAATAGCAAATACAGATCAACATTAGATCGGTCGAACGCATACGACCAAAAGAAGCACCGGGCCCAGATGCTGTACCCCAGCAAGCTGTACGCTTACTCCTAAAGAACCATCCAATGATATTTATACGCATGATAGGTACAATCCTCACCTCATCTTAACCTCATCCTAAACATTAGAAAACGGCACGTTTGACCCTTATCCGGAAACACGGTAAACCACTTAAAGATCCTTCAGCATACCGCCTTATAAGCGAGCGTGCTCTCTTGCCGATCTAAAGCAGCTAAGCACATTACTAACAGGCGACTAGTTTCAGAATTAAAAAGCAAAAAGGCGCTGACGGAAAACCAGCATGGTTTCCGCACCAGACACTTCACACATTCGGCAATCAGTAAAGTTTTATTAATAGCTGAAGCACAGAAGTTTACCGATAACAAATCGGTCACACTGTCCGGCCGTGCTTATTGACGTCTAGAACGCGTTTAATACGCGCCAAGCACTTTCAGACAAAGGTGTGCCCCCCTACCTACGACATATCCTATGAACCAAAGCCTCAGTTAAGCTACGAAAAATCCTCCCACGGGCTAGAGAAGCAACATCACAAATAGACAGCATTGTGTTAGCTGCACCCTTATGGGAATGCACAACTACCAAAGCTACAAGACGCCGCCTATTCAACAAGACTTAAAGATCTATGGCGCTTAACAAAGCACGAGCAAGTCGCACCGCTTCCACAGTAGCCACACAGGTCTTCTCCAGACAAAATCCCTAGGCCCTCAGAGTTAATGAACTGCATAAATAAACTCTAAAAGGCCGGACGGAGAGAACACTAGTTAAACACGGCTCGTTTACCAACTCACTTGCGCAACTGCTAAGAGATTATGGTAACTTTTTTTTATCTGGGAGGTTTTGGGAATGCATGATGCACATGCGCCACTAGCAGCCTGCGTGACTAGTGTAGGTTTCACATGCCCACTAAACTCGGATTCTTCCCTACCCAAGAAGTTGGTACTACTTTGATATTACTTTCAAGCCGTGAGAGAGGCGTCTCTTCCGTTCTCCTCTACTCAGCTCTATCCTACCTCCTGACATGCATAGCTTTTGTAGAGGCGCTCCTTAAGTCTCATGAGTCCTGGATTATTATAAGAAGATTCGCAAAAACTCTCCGCAACGAACACATATATACGTATATATATATATATATATATATATATATATATATAACATCCGCCGCACAAAGTCGAGCAGCCGAAAGGGCAAGAAGAGTGGCCAGGTAAAGTAATCTCAGAAAACAGTACTGCGTCCACCCCCGACAAGGGCCAAAGAGGACGACTGGATTTTAGTGGTATTGTGAGCCCCACAGTACCGTAGCTTTAACAACGACGCTGGGTGTGCATCACGCATTTTACAAGTTACCTCTATATAGTCTGATGACAAAACTAGTTGAAAAAGTTGTCATATGTACAAAGGGGAGAATTTCTAGTGATTTCAACTGTTAGTTTTGCATGTGGTGAGGCATGTCGAAATGAAAATATACAATGTTAGTACTGTTTACATTTTACTTATTTTGTTTACGAAAATAAAATAAAAAATATCGCAAACAAAAACTTGCGCATTGTGAAATTTAAGTTTAATAATTATCAAGCAATAAATTAGATAATTAAAATAAATGTGTATATATTTGTTTTAATTCCAGGCCTATGGATCATCAGACAGAGATGCACTATTGGAGACGCTCAAGCAGTGCAACGTCGTATTTTGGACGGCGCTCGCCTCCTGTTTCTGCTTGCTCGCGACGTCCCTTTTGCTCGCTGGCCTTCTCTTGTGAAGACCGTCTAGAAGAACGAAATAGACTAGTCTAGCTCTTTAGAAATTCCAACCACGGCAATAGAAACGTCTTAGCTACGCAACGCTCCTTTAGTGTATATATGTCTACTACGTAACTTCCCCTTTTCTCTCTCTTTCTATATATATATATATATATATATATATATATTTCCTGTGAACTTGAGGCAATAGGGGGAAGAATTATGGCTTCGAGATAGCTTATTTGAACATTTGGTCTCAGTATCACGATAAACCAGTGGATTTGTCATAGCTTGAACAGAGTTGTCTTGTAGTCATCTTTCCAAAAATTAAAGCCACGGCCGTCAATGATCGCGACGTCTGCTTCCAATGCTATATTGAAGGCAAGAGCGTTATGATCAGATCAACAGATGTTTTTGTGCTTCTCTCGGCCAATAAGGGAAACCGCCTCACCTTTTTCGGAAGCTAGCTCGAGGCCGTGAGCTATCATTCAGGTGTTCATCATATAGATGGCAGTTTGTGTTTCACCTTGTAGCGTGTTTGTTTCGCGGAGACACAACTAGGAAATCGTGTACTGATAATTTGTGAAGGGCGTCTAGACGATCACTTACGTGGATGAGCAAGCTACTTCTCGTCAAAATGCGCAAGAAAGACACGCTACAACGAAGAGCGCCAGTAGCCATCGATACAGTAAACGACTTCTCATGTTTCGTAAATAATGTGAAGAGCAATACGTGACAAGTTCACGGCATAAATATAACGGGAAACGTGAAAATGGGCTTAGGGATAGCCAAACGCATCGTAAAGAAGTGCAAACGAATCAACGACAGCGTAAACAGCCCAGAGTGGCGCAGTATACCTTCAACCGACGGCCTATTCCCGCTTAAAAACTTCGTTCCAGAGTCTTGGCGTCAACGCTGCCTCAACCAGCGCGTAGAAAGAGTCCAACAGCACATTAAGAAGAACTAAGGAACAACAAGAAAGACAATACGATGGAAGACAGTTGCAAGCTGCATGCATTGGTCATTGGTTGAGGTATCAGAATTTAGCCCGTGACCCTGGGCTCTCATCGGTGCTATCTCTTTTGTCCAAAGCTTCCTCTAGGGGGAACGCTTGAGCCCGGCACGATCGAACGGCAATTGGTTAAACGCTTCGTATTTTGTGCTCAAACTCAATTGAACAGTATACATTTTGCGTATCCGTTAATGCAGACTGCGCTGAAGGGCACGGCAAGCCTGGTGATCTGCGTGGCAAGCAACAGCCACAATAGCAACAAGCAGGTGATTCTCAAGAACAGAGCAACGCCATCGAGCTGATGTGTCTGCCACATCATAAGGCCTATTAGCTCGCTATACAGCATCATGCGATCTAGAAGACACAAACACAGCAAGCTGGTTTAAACAATTTTGTATGCAGCCAAACCACTTTACATGTTGTAACAAAGACTAACGACTCTTAGTCAGTGCTATATACGAAACGTTTAAAGACGTTTAAGAAACCCGCTCAAAAATATAACCGGAAATAAATTATAAGCAGCTAAGAGTTAAGATAGCAGGCGAAAAAGTTCAATCTAAAAGTTGTTTTCATTCGCCACTTTCCTGGAAATAAGGCAGATGTAAGTGATTGTTAACATAAATCAATCATTATTCAATTGGAGTCATCCTGTCTTTCTTAATAATAGTAATAATACATGGGCGTTTGAGAAAATGCCTATTGAATGGTTCACTTAGTCATATATAAAAATGTGTGTTACGTTTGTTGTTGTTGTTGTTGTGGTTGATGTTGTGGTTGTTGGGTTATGGTGGTTATCCCAAGCGAGCACCCTTTACAGACGAAGAAGGCCACAGTCGAGGTCGTCCGATACGCACTGCTCACTTAGAGGATTACCATTGTCTTCTGTGTCGCCCACAGAACGTGCTGCTTTTCGCCGTGCAACGTTT
>QVRM01003611.1:40000-52085 GCA_003439945.1 Dermanyssus gallinae
GGTGAAATTGCAGTGGCTCAAACTCGAAAACAGCGTGCCAAACGCCTTCCTATACGCGCACATCTCACACGGCGGTCTGGACATCCCCTGTCTCCGTACACTAATTCCCAGACTTCGCCTCTCCCGCCTCAATGCCCTGAACAGATCATCCCACATAGGCACTCAGTGGCTGCTGTCGACCGACTATCACAGAAAGGAGCTGGCGAAAACCAGCGCTCTCTGTGTGTTCGATGACACGACCATTGAAGACGCCGCACACGAGACCGAGTACTGGTCTCGTACACTACATAACACAGTCGATGGGGCTCACCTGAAACACACACACCTAACCCCTTTTACAAATGACTGGGTCAAGGGTACTCCTTACCTATCCGGTAGGGAGTACATAAACCTGATTAAGTTAAGGATCAACGCACTACCAACGCGTGCCAGACTCGCAAGGGGTCGCCCCGGGTACGACAAATTTTGTCGTCATGGGTGCAACGCTGTCGAGACGCTGGCCCACATCGCTCAAGTGTGCGATCACACCCATCGCCCTATAATCAAGCGCCACGATGACATATGTGAGCGAGTCACCCGCCTACTCCGTGCTAAAGGAATGCAGGTGGAACGAGAGCGCACCTTCCGAAGACCCGCCGCACCGGCTCGGAGACCAGACCTCGTCATAACAACACCTACGAGGGTCTGGGTCTTGGACGCCGAGGTCTGCGGCCCCTCAAGAGACCTTGCATTGGCCAGACGGGATAAGATCAGGAAATACGATATACCCGGGGTCAGGGATCAACTTCCCAGCTCGCTTCCCCACCGATTCGGGTCCATCACCGTGTCGATGACCGGTGTATGGGAGCCCGAGTCGGTGAAGGATCTCCTGACTCTCGGGTTATCGAAGAAAAACCTGATCGACCTAACCGTCCTGGCCATGCAGGGTACCCTACGGGTCTTCCGGGCGCACCGGGACCACAAGAGCTGGGTCCGTCGCGGAGGAGGAGCAGGCGAACTCACCGGGAGGCGATTTTAAACTATTTTTTTAGGCGGGCACTGCCTCAGTGTGCAAATGTGCAATTATTGAATAAATTCAATGTTGTATTCCAGTGGCATGATCTGCGGCTCCTGTTACAGTTTAATTGAATAACCTTAAGTCGCATCATTTGAGTTCAGAGACTTGGCTAACCGTTGATTATCAATCGGGGATTGCTGTCCTCCTTTGCGGTACTTTTGTGTGATAACCGGCCTAGGGCCGTCTGCGTCGACAGTAGGCGTATCCGCAGGAAGGCTTTTCTCGCTCAGCGCCTTGTGTTCCGTGGGCTCAAGAATAGGCGGCGACTCCGCATGGGGCGAAGGACGGATATCCTCGGTTATTGTTGAAGAACAGTTTTGCATTTTCCGTCGAGGGCCTGCATGGTCTAAGTGGCACCTGGCCTCGGCTATCTTTATCCTCTATCTTGGGCAGGCTGCAGAGTTGGCTGCATGCCTATGTACGTCGCAGTTATAACATGAGAGGGACCCTCGCAATCTTTTTCGACGTGACCAAGGGTGCCGCACTTATTTTTTTTAAAAGGTGAAAAATGCGTTTACGCATACCGTCCGATGTGGAGAGACGTGTGGGACTAAACGCCGGGGAGAGTATATAAGACTCAATCTTATCCGCGCGTACTACCCACTAAAAAACGCCCCTGGTATCGGATCCTTGCAGGACGTGCATAGAACTCACGTGTCTGTAGTCGCCCTGAGCTGTAGCACCATTGCGTGTAGATGCAATCTGTGCCAGACAAAACAAATTGTTAATGCTATGCCATAATTAACTATACTTACCGCCCGAAATTGTTTAGAAACGCGATTTAGATTTTTTTGGGGAAAACGAAATGTTGTTTACACAGACAAAATGTTTTATATACAAATCCTATGTAAACGAGCCTCAGCTTATGGAACTCCTTTTGTTATATATTTAAGCTTACGGAACTCATTTTGTTAAATATTTAATTAGTAAGGCCCTATTTCCGCTTTCTTAATTACGTATACTTATCTGTATATTTCAGCGGTTTCAGCGAAAGATAACTGTGCCTACTGAAGACTATGCACCATCTCCTTTATGCACTTCTTCCTCAGGATCTCCCAACGGGCTGCTTTGTCGCTGGTCTGCTACTGCAAAAATTATATTTTAATGCTAATTCCACAGTCTATCTAAAACTGCCATGCATGCTAATAATTTAAATACAAGAAATTGGAAAAGTCAAGATGTGTGTGTCTAAAAATGTTTAGCACGTGCGATCTAAAGATATATATATATATTTTTTTTATTTTTCATTTATTTAAGTGTAGCAAAATATACATTTGTGATGTACGAACGTATGCACAGCCCGCTGGGGCATAACTCAAGGCACTAGGTCGTCCAGGCTTGGGCTGATCCACCTAGTTAGGGTACCTCTCACCGAAGGGGCATGCCCTCTCTGAACATCTAATGACAGACGTTGCAGTAAATACTCGCCCGTCCTCTTGTCTCCTCTAGCGAGCGCCAATTTTTCCCCAACATCCTTGAGCAGTTTCGTCGTGAGCGACCCAAGCCCCCCAATGTCTCGAATGCAAGCGGTGAGAACAAGTGTGGGTAACCGATGCTTGAATATTCTCTGCACTTGGCTGCTTCCGCTAGGGCTACCGCGTGTCCAGTGCAGGCTGCGCCCGTACCGACCATTGAGGGGGCTAAAGAGTTGGTTACGGTCGCGTCCCACACCAGCATTTGGCCCCGCTCGAAGGGGGTCAGGGTCATTCCATCAGGTCTCCTTCCATCGTCTCTGACTAAGCCAGACGGCTCCAAAATGCATGGGTAGCCTGCCGATCGAAGCCCTCTGCTAAATGTCTCGTTCAACGCCAAGTAGCGTGCGATTCTGCGTAAACTCTGGAGACAGGAGAGTCCATGGTGACTTAGGGAGTCAACCTCGTCACTGCATTTGCACCGGTGTGGGGAGACTAACTCTGTTCCCAGCCTCAACCCGACTAGTATTCGTGTAGACTCGTCGTCCAGGAGGGTACCCAGCTGAGGGCTCGGAAGGGCGTGCAACCATGCACCTGAACCCGGTAAAGAAACCGCCTGTAACCTTGCTTTGTTAGTGAGCGTGGTTGCTCGGTCCCATAAGCCATTCCATTGACCGTCGTTTGCCAGTTCTGACCATGCGCGCTGAAGAGAAGGGGGTCTCCGGTAGAGACCCGCAAAATGCGTGGCGGCATCTTGAGTCCGTTCAAGTGTAACCCGGAAGATTGCAACCGCCTGGGGGTCCAGGATAGTTTCAACGCCACTAGTCGCTGACTGCAAGGTTGCGATGTGTGCTGCGACTAAAAGTAAAACTGCTTCCGGCAGGCCCAGACCATTTCTGGCTACCGGTAAGAAGCCCTGGACTAAGGGGTCGTTTTGCAACCGCAGGTTAATTATAGATTCCAACGCAAGACCCAGCTTTAAGTTCATTTCTTTTAACTGGGACGAGAAGGCTGAGCAGTTGATTCCCCTGAACAGGCAGTTTAGCCTCGACGCGGAGAAGCATGAGCGTAGAAGGTATAACCCTCGGTGGGCACCCAGCTGGGGAAGGCGATTAAAACTAACCTCGAGTTTTTCTCTTCCCTGTTCAATTTTCGGTCCAAGGTGGCGAGTGAGCAGGGGTACCCCAAGAAGATCCAGGTCGTCGCTTGGTACGCGCCAGCTTGGGAGTAGATTCCGCATAGCAGATATCTCGGCCGTACCTGAACGGATGATGTGAACCTCACACTTAGTTGGGTTCAACTCCAACCCACTGCATGTTGCAAAACTTAGTATCTTCTTTAAGTCCTCACATACCGTAGCAACGTTTCCTCCGATGACTCCGTCGTCTAAATACCAAAGTTAAGAGGACTCTCTAGTCAGTTGATTAAGTCTTTAACGGCAAGACAGAAAAAAAGGGGGGCGAGGGGGTTTCCCTGCTGAACCTCTACAGCCGAACTAAGCAGTGCCGAAGGTAAGACCAAGTGCGACGGATCACCGCAGGCCGATTTCACTTGGTGATAAATGGCAGGGGCCTCATCTCCAACCACTCTTAACAAGTGGTCCCTCCTGACGGTGTTGAACGCGTTCTTAAAATCAAGTTTAACTAACACGGATGGATCGAGCCGAGAATCTATAAAAGCCCTGGTAGCATGAATCATTATTTCAGCACCCCCCCTTGATGGAGAAACCCAACTGGTGGGGCCCAACCGCTAGGCTAATAGTATTCCTAGAGTCCCTCACTGCCAATTTTGCCGCGACCCTGCGTAGTACTGAAAAGCAAGCGACAGGTCTGAACAAGCCGTCTTTCTTCTTCAATGCGAACAGCCTCGCTCCGAAGATTAGGGGGCACCACCTTGGATGCGGAACTCCCCATCGTAGTAGGTCGATTACCTTTGCCAGGGCCTTATTAGGTCCACCGGATGAGCAGCCGAGAGTCGGTGAAAGAAGCCCTGTAGGAGCCGAGGTCTTATAAAATCCAGGCCGGCGCTCGAGCTGTTTGAAAATGATCCAACAGCATAGCGAACATCCTCGACCGACATAGATGATGGTAAGAGTTGTGAGGGAGGAGCAGACGGCCAGCACAAGTCTGGCTGCGAGGGGGTGTTTTTCCCGTAACGACGCCGTAGCGGCTGGTTCATCGACCATAACGTCGTCAGACAGAAGAAGGCGGGCTGCTCCCAACACATCCCCGTTCGATAGCTTGGCCGACACAGCCCGCGTGATCGACTGATTTGAGCATTACCACCCGAATCACTTGCGGTAAGTAGGGGAGCCAGGTCTGTAAGCCGGACCCCACGTCGGAACTCCACCAAGTTCTTTCTGAGCCAGGGAACGTGTATCCCTGCGCCCTATCGGTAACCTCAGCACAACTGGGGCGAAGGAGAAAAGCCCAAGCCAGGCGGCGTCGTCGTTGTCCGAGGCAACCTTTAAGCACACCTCTGACAAGGCGTCAGCCACCGACTTCCTTACCACTTTGGGCAGGATACGAACCACGAGGGCCTGAATATACTCCGTGAGGTCTAGAGAGGACTCGTTTATTGCCCCGTTAGGGACGGGTATGGCGCTCCCGCCCCCATGTTTGACCGTAACATATCTACGGAGGCCTCGCCTGGCGAAGGTCTGGCCGCATTGGTGACAGGTAACCTGGTTGGGCCCCAAGGGGTCTGGCGGAATCGCAGGGTTCTGTCCAGATGTGAGGCTTGGACCGGCACCTTCTGAAGGATCCGACGAACTGACATGTGTGGGTCCTGTCACCGTCCTGCAATCGTTGTGATCACCCGTCATTATGATTGTCTGAGGTCGCTAGCAACCGACAGTAGCGCCAATAAAGGCTGCAATGCGTTCGTTATTGACTTAACCATTTTCGACAGCTTAGACTTTATAGATATTAAGTTCCGAACTAATCCGGACGACCCGTGAGCCAATGGCTTACGAGGTCCCCGGAGGCTAGTGCGCGTAACCTTCGTTCGTATATATATGTATAAGCAATCAAAAGGCTCAGACAGCACGCAATTGCCACCCATACTGCAGTACTGGCCTACACGGGTAGGCCAGTACCGGAGGGCCGGACATGTTGAGAGATCTAGGGTCTCTCAAACAGTTTTTGTGGCAGCATGGCCGCTGACCCTCAGCGGTATATGGTTTATCATCTACTCTCGTTGATTTTTTTTGTACGCTGCTATGCATCTCCCTCGAGGAGACTTAGAGGTTTTAAAATGCATAAATAATGCGTTCGTATGAATTTCCCATGTCCTTACACCTGTAAACTGTTTAGCCAGTATACCAATTCGATGTCATAGAAAGTTTTCAAGCAATCTACAACCTACGGTATGTTCACGGCGAGGTCATCTAAGTCCCCTTTGCGCATTTTAAAATACACGGGTAGGCCAGCAGGAATTCTTGCACGCAGGGCGCGCCGACGTTATCGACGGCGCAAGTCCGTTTCGGGCTCGGACGACAGTTCCTTTTATTACCAGAATACAAATTTATGTTGTTCAGTTATTATAATTTTGATAGATAAACGCTACCGTCACCAGTTAATTTTGTACCAGCCCAAAGAGCCGTGGTTCCTCTGCAAAACCAATGACATAATCCAAGCCCATTGCTCGGTGACACACGTAGCTTGCCTTTTATTTGTTCCAATCGAATTTCCTAGCGAGCTGGGTATATGTGTTTACTAACCTCTGTCGGGATGTCGTCGGGCGTATGGGAAAACAGCAGCAATTAAGAGGCTCAGACTGCATGCAATTGCCACCCATCCCGCAAACACGGGCCAAGCCCTCACCGCGGCCAGCTTTCTTTATTGTCTTCTGGTAGCTTTCGCTGAAAACCGAGACGATATATCAATAGCTATATCGTAGGTAGACTTAAGTTTGTTGGTATGAAGCATAATATACGGTGGGTGCGGAGGGCTTCGTGTAAGGTTTGATAGCAGACTGCCTAAGGTTTAGTTCACGGTAGAGCAATAGAGCAACAAGCAACGTGTGTTGTTATTTATCAACGAGTTAGTGTTTTATGGTGACAGTGGCCAGAAAGCTTGTTTCCCGATAAACTAAGCCAATGGCCATGTAAAGAGGCAAAACCTTTGCATTTAATTGGTCCGGGGCACATAAAACATAAGATTCGTACAAGCATATTATCTACAAAAAGTATTGTTCGATGCGGCTTTTAGAGCAGTGGTGTTATCAGCCCTTAATATCGATAACGGCCGTTAAAATGGCAAAATAACAATAACTAAAAACATTATATTTTTTTTGCAAAGCACTCCCTCTTCTATATATTTATGTCTAGTAGTATGCATATTATCACGACCGGGCGGTCGTCGGCCAGCTTCAACCCTTAAATTATACTCACAACTTATTGCCAGAATGCCGGAGCAATCAGCTGAACTTACGTCCCATCCCGTACAGACTGAGGTTAAAACTCAGTTGGCTTCTGATTCTCATATCAATCACTACTTCGGATGGCTGAAATCACGAAAAGAAGCTTTTTCGTGTTTAGGTACTATGATGATATAACTCCTAAGATGGCTTTCGCGGCAGTTTTTGTCTCTGGTGCTGCTCATCTTAGTCATATATCTAAGGCGCTTTTTCAGTAACTGCAACTGCCAGATAACGCTATAAAGCGCCAAATGAGCACAGATCGTTGCATATCGCATCAGGGGCAAGATAGAACTCCAGAGCGGTTGCTGCATAGCGCCCTTTATATTGCGATCGCATAAGCACGAGACCACCATTAAGCAAATGCAATCGTCATCTCATGCTTGCGTGCACTTCGACGGTGGGCGTAGTTCAATTATCTATGCGGTTCTAGCGAGCAGGAAGTGAAGCGAAGTGCAGCCTAGAGTGCATGGATTGTTACAATAAGGTCCTACATTGTTAAGCCCGGTGGCGTGGTAGGAGGAGAACATAGGCGCGTGGGTTTGAGCCCCACCAATGCACATTTGTATTTCTGAGAGTCAGCCTGAAGCAATGCGAAATGCGGGTCCCGTGGACGTTACATTGGGCTGAGGGTCGGCTTGAAAAGTATTTTTAGTGCAGCCTAGCTGTAGAAGGAGAAATGGCGCGTCACTACGAATATACATGCGATTTGATTTGTGCAGGCCCATTGATCAGAGTTTTTTGTGCTGTTTTGATGATTCCATAGGCTTCGCAGGCTGGTTGTTCCTGCGAGGAGCGGCTCAAATGGCGCACAGTGTAAACACTCACCCGGCGTGGTCTGCGTCCGTATGCTTTCAAACTTTGCACCATTATTCGAGCAGTGGAGTACTGAGGAACGTAGAGATGGGCAACTGCTTAGGGCCGAAGGTGTCTAGTTAAACACTTGGTACCAAGCGAAGGCTTGCATATACATCTTATAAGGTGCCACGTCGGTGGCCATATGAGAAACTTACATTGGCATGCACGTCAATGTATTGCACCGTGCTTTTTCTCATCGGGAGAAGATTGGTAACGTTTTCATGAAGCTTGGGATCTCTGTAAAGATAGTGCAAGAAACATAGCACAGCTGGTAGCACCTTTTTCCGATTGCCCAGATGCCAAAGGTAACACGGGCTGGCGTCGAACAATCCATCAGCATTCGTAGGCAACGGGCTTGTGCAACTGCACGCAAAACGACATCATTACACGTGTGCAAGAAAATGAAAAGACCCTCGCGGTCCTCCTATCGCGAGAGGCCAGCGTACAGCCAACTGACTTCGTGGACGAGACGGGAAGACGCCGCTCGCACGCAAAGTTACCGGGTTCAAAACCCGCGCGTTGTCGACAAATTTTAATCAAAGTTTAAATATTTTTAATTAAATTGCGTACATTTTACGTTTACCTAGTTGATTTTATCAATTTAAAACGTATCGATTGCCCTGCAAAAGCCACGATGCCGCCAGCAGGGTGGTACGGCCCCGCCGCCTACCCTGGATTTACCAGGTTACGAGAAAACTCGACTGACGCCAGTGCGTGTGCTGATCAGACCGACGCCTCGAAGGTTGGTCACAGGCAAACACACCGCCAATGCGCCGGCAATGGAGGTTTCTGGCGAACCGAGCCCATCCCTTACCGAACACCCCCGCGTTTGATCCCTGCGCTGAAAGCGTCACGGCAGAAGAAGCGCGTCATAGGCTTCAAGCGCAAGAAAGAAGTTGTCTTCATTATCTGCAAGCGCCGAAGACGACAAGGCTGTTGGACTAATGATGGGTTTACTCGTGTGGTAACTCGCAGGGAAAAACTGACTGCATCCCGTGAACAGAAAAGCCTAGCTAAACTAAAAGAGAGTATATCGTTCTGGCGAACTAGGCACTTTCAAGGTGATTATTCGGAGAGAACCATCCGAAGGCGAAGCATCAGCACGAGCTTACCTGAAGGCTCGTTACTATAAACGTATATAAAACATATACGACGTGGCTCCCGGATGCAGAATATCCGGCGACCGGACGTCCATTATTGTGTGGCTTTCGCGAATTGAAAACGCTTGCCGGGTTATACTGGAAGCCCGCACACTGCAACAGGTGAAGGTGCTGCACCCGGCGGCCGAGATCAGCGACATTTCTCCCACATTAGCCCTGTCTGTAGACAGCACATCTCAGGTTCCCAAAACAACCTTCTTACGCTAGCGACCGTCCGCGGAATATCTCAGTCGCACCAACGACCCCTACACCGCACTATCAATCCCCACCAGAAAAGGCGGAAGATCGACAGGGAGGTCCCGCCGCAGGTCGCCCGTTATAAGACAAACGTCGAGTCAAAACCACCCGTCAAGCGCACACGTAAGCGACTCCGGCTGTGCCCCAGCTCCAGAAGCACCTCCTTCGGACTGTCTCAAATTCTTTCAGGATTAAGCCCAGAGATATCGGCCAAATTTAAGGCCTTATTAGAGCTTTTGGAGCCGCTGTTGCAGCTGCTACCGTTAGTGGACAATCTGCGACGAATCGTACAACCATGAATGATTATGATCGCCCACAGCTCACGGCGCAGAAGCATCACGCGCTACTTCATCTACTACTAATGTCCACTATGCGACGGTCGGCTACACGCGACGTGGACTAACAAGACATATATCAGCTAAACACCCGACCGCCACTGTCGCTTCCTCTTCAATACCAACAACCTCTGATCCCCCCCGTTTGCAACCGGCGCAAATTTTAGAGGATATTCAAGCTGTTATGGGACAAATCAGGTTGATTCGAATCGTACCAAAGTCAGTAAGGAGACAAGTGGCCGAAGCTCTTACCCGTGTACTCTTAGCAGTCTCATCTGATAACGACGTCGAAGCATGGTATGGTCTTTTCTCCTTTGCACCCGTGGTCCGTCGTCTTCCCCGCGCCCCGCCAACGACGCTTCATCCCTCTCAGTCATAATACGCAAACAATCTCCGCGATTTCTCCCAAGGTATGCGTCTGTCAGACGTGATTACCACCTCTCATGCCCGCGTTTCGATCGAATGATACGGTTGCGGCAGTCCATTATTAAACTCTCTGAAGGAGATGTTTCTGGCGCCGCCAGACTTATCGTTTCCACAGATAGGATAACGCCCGGCATTGACGGTATAGAGGCTTTGCGAGAGCAACACCATTAGCTCCCGAGGATCTAGAATGGCCGGACACTAACCAGAACCCCTATGCCCTACGTTACATCAAAGAAGATATTCAGGTGGCTATCAAAAGCTTCTCTAAGAGCTCCGCCGCAGGCTAGACTTTTCTGAGACCGCGGCTATTAATGGACCTTCTTTCACCGTCCCTCAACGACGTCGCCGCTAGCCTGCTCTCCGCATTGGCAAAGGCTGTAGACAATCTTCTTTAAGGCAACCCCCTTCTTGCCTTCAACCGTTGATATTCGGCGCAAGACTATTGCCCTGAAGAAAAAGGACGGATCGGTACGTCCGATTGCTTGTTCGTTCTACGCTACGCAGGCTCGCCGGCAAAATCGGATGTACCACAACAAGGCCGTTATTTCTAACGCAACTGGTGCACATCAGTTGGGGATTTGCGACGCCGGGCGGGACCGAGGTAGCCATTCATGCAACTCGTGCTTTTCTCAATTCTCGCGAAACGCTCAGGGGTTCTTGTGAAGCTCGATTTTAGAAACGCTTTTAACAGTATGAGACGCGATCATCTGATGAAGGTCGTTGCATCCACGCCGCTCATCTATTGCACCACGTCGGGCTGGCTTATCGGCATCCTTCCCATCTGGTCCTAACTGAGCCTGTTATTTCGTCCGCCACCGGACTGCAGCAGGGAGACCCCTTAGCACCACCTCCGTTTTGTCTGGTATTAAGGATCTGGTAGATTCCTTCAAAAGCCCGCTGAACCTCTGGTACCTTGACGATGGCCTACTAGGGGAGATAACGTTCATACAGTAGCGGAGGACATTCGACGGGTCCTTAACTTTGGTGTAATATCTGGGCTGGAGTTAAGCCCTGCCAAATGTGAAGTATGCACCCTGGGCTCTACCAGTGAGGCTTCCCCAAATATACAGTTACTTCGAGACCTCCTGCCCGGCTGCAAGGTGACGGCCAAGGACGATCTGGAACTACTCGGTGTACCACTTTGTCCCGAAGGGCTTACAGCAGCAATCGAGCGCTGGAGATTAAAGCTAGAAAATGCCGCCGCTCGCCTTCCTCTTCTAGGAGCCCATCGGGAACTCTTCTTACTCAGGTCTTCTCTTCCTTGAGACTCATCTACCTTCTTGAGGAGCTGACCTATCCAATCGGGTCGACGACTTGCAAGCGCTTAACGAGTTGACACTGTCTACCCTCGAGGCTCTGCTCACACATCTTTACCACCTAGCGCACGGCTACAGGCGTTACTGCCCGTCTCTCAAGGAGGCCTCGGGGTTCCGAACTTACAGACCTTGGCGGTCCTGCCATAGTCTTCTCCATGCTAAGCGCAGAAAACAGGGCAACCCCCCTTTTAGATACAGCAGGGTTGGCCAGTTTAGAAGCCGCCTAGCCCAGCTTCAGGAGAATCTTGAGGCCCGGTGCGGTGGCAGGCCTGACAACATACTATCTCAACATGACTGGAGTGCCCCTTTACACGCTGAAGTACAACGACGGCTCTTTAATGAAGCTGCCGACAACACGACCAGAGCTCGCCTAAACGCCGTGTCCGCCAAGGATTCAGGCGCCTGGCTACACGCGCTCCCAGTGCACCCATAGGCACCCTTCTTGACGACGAGACGATTCGTATAGCAGTAGGCCTACGACTGGGGACAGACCTGGTTAGCCCTCATCGGTGTCAATGTGGTCACCCCGTCGACAAACTGACACCACGGCCTATCGTGTATCATCAGCGCAGGCCGACGCCCTCACATGCCGCTATCAATGAGACCTTCGCAGAGCCCTCAGATCAGCGGTCGTCCGTGCATCTCGAACCCCCGGGCCTCTGCGTGGAGGACGGCAGGCGTCAGACGGGATGACACTTACACATTCGAGCGAGGACAAAATGTTGGTTTGGGATGCAACCGTTACCGACTCCTTAGCACCTTCTATGGTCGTGGCGGCGCATCCGAAGCCGTTATGCAGCCCAGCTTGCGGAGACCAGCAAGCTAAGAAAATACTCATCAATTCGGTATCCCCACGAATTCTGGC
>QVRM01003612.1:0-34912 GCA_003439945.1 Dermanyssus gallinae
ACAATGATTGCTGGAGTGCTTTTAGGACATCTTACCTCAGCGCAAAACAGTCTTTATCATACCAACGCGGGGAGGGCCGAATATTTGATGACTCTGGGCGATTTTTTTAGGGCTTAAAATATATTTGCGTACGACTGAGTAAAGGCATACAGGGATTGGCTGTCCCCTTAACATGCGCACAATCAGACAGTGTGGGACTCAGCCACCAAACAGCAAGTCTCACCAGCCAGCCTTCGCGTTTTGCAAGAGTCGACCCGTAGGCTTAAGGCAATACCCACTAAAGCCTACATATATGCACGACGGTGCCTACATATATGTAACCCCCTTAAATAAACCCTCCGGTCTGCGGGATCTTTGACACAGAAGAGTAACTACGCACAGGCAGCGGGGATCCGAGCTGAGTTTAGAAGAACGCTGGTGACCCCAGCCATGGACTCATTAAGTGAGCCGCGTCGCAATCTATCAGGGATAATACGAGCAAGCAGTGAAATAACAATGTTATTCTCCAGGCGCTTCCCCATGCCGTTGCGTCATTTAATAGTACTAATCAGTTTGAAAGACAGCCTGAGAACCACATGAATATATTTTTAATTCCCGCTAACAAACGATGGAAAACCGGCCCTTCATATATCACACAGTCGGCGGGGCCGTCGATTGTTGAGCAGCCCGTTCTTTGCGTTGAACTAACCTGCGGCATCGGCATAAAAAAGTGGAGGTGCTCCTATTTGTATACACCCACAAACCGTAGGCATCAAGTGCTTTTTACATGACTTTTACAAGACGTCTAACGTTTACTTGGGTGATCTTTCTGACAGTCCAACGCTAGCAAAGCCCTTAGCAAAACGAATATTCTCCAATAATTAGTTATTTAGGCACAAGCGTGGTAGCAGCTGATAGTTGACATGGAGATAGAGACGTAGAAGTTACCGTATCGTTATGACCAAGCTCCAAGCGCCTTTTCCGAGAATCCCCACAAATGTTCTTCCTGGGAAGGATCAGGTCCATAGCTTGTTCCCGGTTTACCCGTGGATAGGCGATGGGGAGAACCTCCTGCCTGCCGATGATTATATTTCTAATGTGACGTTGGAGGAGGTCGATCGAGCATGGCAACGGTTGAGAACTGGTAAAGCACCTGACCGGATAGAGTATGCCCCAAAGCAGCTAGGCTGCTGCTGAAGCGATGACCGGAGCTGTTTCAAGCACTGGTGAGGCGCCTAGGTAGTTCTGCTTAAGCACCTGACCCGGATAGAGTATGCCCCAAAGCAGCTAGGCTGCTGAAGCGATGACCGGAGCTGTTTCAAGCACTGGTGAGGCGCCTAGGTAGTTCTGCTTTCCGGCCCATATGTTTAATCGACACGATGGGCAAGATCTTGAAGCATGTTATCGTTGAGAGGCTCAACGCCAAGATTGAACTCAAGTGGGCCCTGTCAGACGCCCAATATGGTTTCCGTGGACATCTCGCCATACCTTCACCGGATGATTTTGACCTACCTATTGGACAGAAGGCTGTCGACGGCGGCCAGGCGTATGAGATCTCTGCGGGAGTTCCTCAAGGGTCCGTTCTGGTGCCCATTTTGTGTAAGCTAGCCTATGACGGAGTCCTCGAACTGCCGTACTTACCGGCGGATGTCGAGATGGTAGCCTATGCCGACGACTTGGCGTTGGTCACTACGGCACAGGAATATGGGGTCTCAATAGATAGGTGCATATCCAACATGTGACTGGCAAAGCCCACAAGGCTCAGAGTCGGTGGCTGCACAGAAGGCAATCGGCGCCTACTGGGCAGCGTAGCGGACTCGGCAGCGCTATATTGGCATGGGCAGGTATGGCGCTGAAGATAAACAAGAACAGGGCAGTGCTTTGATCGTCACAGAGGCCGGTAGCCATTCCTGTCTGCCGGGCATATTGCACGGTGTCGACCCCAGTTCTCCTAATTCTATCCAAGATGCCATGGGATCTGCTAGCAAGTGAGCGGGCCAATAGATGGAAGGACGGCAACATAGATATTACAACGGCTAGATTAAGGACCATCAACCGGTAGCATGAGGAATAGGCCGCGGTGCAGCCAGATACCTCCAAAGGCCACCCGCGGCAAGCTGGACTAGAGGACTTATCCATGACCTGAAGGCCAACGTCCAAGGTCCAAACGTATATAGTATGGATTAATAATGCACATTTTTGCCAATGTGACCTGCCGGCTGTAACTGCCTGGAGTCTTGGAGTCAGCCTAAACAGCGGTGGCGAGGACGAACGACCATATCGACAAGTAGAGAGCGAACAAGGAGTACGAAAAGATTAGTCCAGAAGGCGACCGCCTACGGAGCGGCTACGGAGCTAATAACCCCAACGGCGCAAGGGCTACACAGAAGTGCGTACCAAACTCATTAGGAACTCTTTATCTAGGGCAGCAGCTGCATCAGCTACAGCAGCCCTCCTAGCGAACGCACCTGCAAGCGACTCGACCACGAGGAATTCTTCCGTTTCACTACGACTACAAAGCCTTTGGCTGCTTCGCCCCTTTATTCATCTTTGTCTTGGCCCCATCCTTCAAAATTCACCGAGACTCCGCTGCGATGCTGCCGCGCGCATTTGCGTGTTGTGCAGATCGAATGAGACAAACAATGTCGAACACACAGTTCTGCAGTGTCCGACTCTTCGAAAAGCCAGAGACACGGGTGCAACCACCGTGATAGGAAAACCGATCAAGGAAGTTGTAGCACATATGCTGACTCAGCGAGGGCGTGGAGGGAGTCTTGTGCCCTCTTTGAGGCTACCATGTCCTTAAAGGAGGGCAAGGAAACTGCCTGGAGAGCTCGTTTTAACGGTGGCCCCCGATCCAGTCGAGAGGGAGCGTCTGTAGGTGAAAAGGAATGCGTGGAAAATGGGCAGCAAAGGCAAACCAACCTTGGAATTAGGCAGAGATAGTCGAAGACACTCCAGGCAATGGCTTTCGACGCATCCCCAGGAGGTGGTGCTGTGGAAGGCGTTGACAGTCTGGCTGCGTGCCTAAGCTACACCAGCGCTAACAGGAGGCGCCAAACGATGCCGGATTTGAGTAGAATGTAGAAGTTAGTGACCCGCAACAGTAACACCCGCTCCCATGGATTCGAAGCAATGCCTACACAATTACGGATCTCTTGGAGGTGATGGGGAGGGGGGATCCGGGCTTACTGTGTTTACGAGTTTCCAGCGCAGTCACCATGGCTAGGGTGGCGCATGTTCATCAGGATTCTCGTGTTCCCTCCAAATAATTCTGGAAAGTTTTAGCAAAATAAAAGTCTAGAGTTGGCGAATAGCAGATTCGGGCATTAGTATATTACGCCGCCTCCGTCCACCATTCCGTCTGCGGCAAGTCGACAAATTAGGCAGTTTCACGGTTGTGATATGCGTTTTATTGATAATATGTACAATTAATATGTCTTTATTATTTCGTAAGACTAATGAATGCCCGCTATTGATCCGTAAGGCCAATAATATCGCGCCTGTTTGTTGCGTGCATACTGTATGGAACAAGTTTGCTCACGACACACATTGCAGCGAAACCGGTTCGGATTTTGCGCCTGTTTGACAGATAAAGCAGATATTTCCCACATGGGCCATGATCTTACCACTGGCTAGCTACCACACGTACAAACGTGAGATCACTGCAGCCGCTTATATTATATTACTAATATGAAGCAGCATAAAAATGTTATAAATACTTGGTCCCTCAAAAGCATGAATATTCATTTCGTATTTGATTCAGGGAGTGTTATTTAGCAATACGGGGCCCTAGTGCACAGCCAAGTCGGCAGTTCTTTAGATTTCGATCTTTATACACAGGCAGTGCTGCTGCGCATGCTGATATGTACGCCTGTATAGCGCAAGTCTCAAAGGCAGTAAAGCAGCATAAAAGTTCCGCTTTAGCTGCTGGATATTTCCCGGACAAAAGGAGCTACAACATTGCTTTAGACATGACGGAGCGCACGCAAGACACGACCGAGCTACAATTGCTATTAGCTATTCTGATTAGACCACAGTATCTCAGTAGACACATATTATACATAGGTTCGTTTCGTGAACCAAGCCATTAACCTCGCTTAGCCCCAAGTTAAGCCAGGCTCTTTAAGTCAAGTTATCAATGCAACAAAGATCGTGTTGACGCACGAGGGAAATGGCATGAAAGCTGCAATCCATGTGGCACAAACCATCCTTAAAAATGTAAAAGCGTCACATGCGTTTTATGCCAACGACTTAGTAGTGCCTGCAAAGACACACAATTTGTGTCTATCTGCAGTTTTATCTACAGGAAGTTTCAGATTGGTGCCAAGAAAACCAACTGACAATCAACATAGCCAAAACAAAAATACTACGATTAAGTAAAGGCGGATCGTACGCTGCAGATGACCGGTGCATTAAGATAGGGGGTGTAAATATTGAACTCGTCAATTACCTTTGTTATCTAGGAATAACAGTAATCCCCCGGCTGTCATTCAACAGACATATAGAGGAAATGCGTAGCAAGGCCACGGCGGCTATGATCCTAGTAGGAGACGTTACTGACATAGACCTAATAATGGCGCTAAATGTATTTAGGATAAAATTGCTTCTATAGTAAGATACTACCTTCACGCAATTGCCCCCCATTTCACAATTACAGACCTCAAAAACATAGATAAAATAAAATCTTATTTCATAATACGCACACTGGGCTTGCCAAAGAACGCATTGGGTCGCACTCACACTAGAACTATGCCACGAACGCGCACTAGTAGATGATTTAGCACTGGACAAGATACCGTTCAGTACACAAATCTTAAAGGCCTACAGAGAATTTAGAAAAACCCGCAACATGGCATTTGTAATGGGTCTCTATGTCGAGCGTCCCGCTTTTCGCAGCAACAAATGGAATGGTCGTCACAGGAAAACAGATCTATAATATGCCGAATAACATGGCATGGTTACCACCACCTTATATGTATGAGTAGAAATTGTTGTGAAATCAGCAAGTGCGTATGAAAATATTGTGGCGAGTGCAATATTGGACGTTACCACATACTCACTTGCTCGTTTATCAAAACATCGTCACTACAATCAAGTGTCAACGATACTTTTAGCCTACAAAATTCTATGTAAACTTTTGAGCTATACTACCAATTCATGGTGAATAAACAATTCAATACTGTTCAATACAAATCATCCTCAGCTCACGAGGGAAGACATCTACGGCGCTTACCAAGGTTGACTTCCGAAGCGCCTTCAACACGTGAAGGCGGGATCACCTGCTGACGGTAGTACACGCCCAGATCCAAGACCTGTTTAACTATGTGCACAATATATCGCAAGGCCACCCACTTTCCGATCACAGAGACGTGATGTACTTAGCGCGACCGGGCCCACTGCTATTATGCGGCTTCAGCAGCAGTCAAGTTGCGACAGCAATAACAAAAATGTTGAATGACGGCGACGACAATGTGAATACGAGCGACAGCAGCAACAAGCAAAAATAAATTACACAGCAAGTTTTATCCCGCACAGAAAGCGTACGCCGGGGCAGGCTTTGCATCAAATCTGCTATTCGAAAAGTCACACGCTACAAAGGCGTTATTTTTACGCGTTTTGCGGCGTCGAAGTAATGAATTGCTTCCAGATTACTGAGCTCTTAGTCTGAGCTACGGCTTGTCTAGTAGCCCACACACTTACGCAGATAAATAAAGCATAGCTCGCGCTTTTGTTACTTGATTCTCTCCTTGCATGTCTTAATGTCGACTACGATTATCGACCCCACTGCGTAAACGAAAACATATATATATATATATATATATATATATATATACGAGGTGTGTTCAAAAAGTATCGCGACTTTTGAATTTTCGCGGGTTACGTATATTCGAATTTCGATTTTTTGTGGCGTTATGTTGGTACTCATGTCTCTCACTTATGCCGACAAGCTCGGCCATTTTGAATGTTCACTTAATTGTTGACAGCTGCTTTGCTTGCACGTGTTTTGGATCGTCTTCGATTTTTACCTATTCAAAAAAATGGATCAAAGAACCTGTATCAAATTTTGTGTGAAAAACGAAATTAAGTGCGCGGATGCATTCCGAATGTTGACTGTGGCATACGGAGAAGCTACCTTGGACCGAAGCAACGTTTATCGGTGGTACAAAATGTTCTCAGAAGGCCGAGAAGATGTGAACGACGAAGAGCGTGCCGAACGCCCGAGCACTTCAACAACAGACGAAAAAATTAATGAAGTGGAGAAAATGGTATTGGCCAATCGTCGAATCACCGTTAGAGAAGTTGCTGAGGACCTAAACATATCGATTGGCTCGTGCCATTCGATTTTTATCAATGATTTGGGCATGAGACGGGTCGCCGCGAAATTCGTACCAAAATTGCTCAATTGCGACCAAAACAGCATCGCATGAACATTGCTAATGAGATGTTGGACTCTGTCCGCGACGACCCAAATTTGCTCCAGAGGGTCATAACTGGTGACGAATCGTGGGTTTATGGTTATGACGTGGAAACCAAAGCTCAATCATCTCAATGGAAGCTGCCGCACGAACCAAGACCGAAAAAAAGCGCGCCAAGTTCGGTCGAATGTGAAAGTTTTGCTGACAGTTTTCTTCGATTGCAGGGGCGTGGTGCATCATGAGGTGTTGCCACAGGGTAGAACGGTCAAGAAGGAATATTACCTGCAAGTTATGCGCAATTTGCGCGAAGCAATCCGCCAGAAACACCCGGACTTGTGGAAGAACAAAAATTGGCTTTTGCACTACGATAACGCCCCTGCTCACACATCGTTGCTTGTGCGCGAGTTTTTGGCCAAAAACAACATACTAATGATGCCGCAGCCACCGTATTCCCCAGATCTGGCCCCCTGTGACTTTTTCTTGTTCCCTAAACTGATGAGGCCCATGAAAGGACGACGTTACGCTACGCTTGACGAGATAAAGACGGCATCGAAGGAGGAGCTGAACAAGATAAAAAAAAATGGTTTTTTTGAAGTGCTTCGAAGATTGGAAAAACCGTTGGCACAAGTGTATAATATCTCATATGGATTACTTTGAAGGGGACAAAATAGATATTCATGAATAAATGAATAATTTTTGAAAAAAACACACACGTCGCGATACTTTTTGAACACACCTCGTATATATATATATATATATATATAAACGAACACGTTGGTAACACGTTGGTTACTTTAATTGGCATAATAATACATGTATAAACAGCAGTTACTGTACGTTTTTTGTGTGTACATTGACGGGCGATGCAAATGTGCTGCTTGCATGTATCTATGGATGTTTCTGTGTGTATATGTGTGTAATGGAGTTGCCATAATTTGCTTGTATGCATTCTCGCGAAGGTCTATATTAAACGCATAATTAAAAAAAAGGCTGTCAGTCGTCAGTAGTACTAGTACACCCATGGTTGCGGAGACAGAGCCAGCAAAGCCTGTAACAGACACCCTCCAAGGCTAAACGCCGCCTTCGAGTACATTTTCTGATAGAAGTCGCATGAGCAGGAATTTCTACACAAATAAAGCCCATAGTACTGAGCGAACACACACGTCGGGACCCGCCTTTGTCCTTATATAGCAACCCGGACGGTATAATCTGCTGCTTACGATATTTCAGGAGTTTTTATGCTGCAAAATCGCAGTTCATTCAATGGCGGGGCGTTAAGCTTTCACCATGTATAACACCTTCTTTAATTCTTTAAAACAGCATCATTAATACCATATATTTATTATTAGTGTCTCGTAGCGGTGGTATCTAAGCTTAGTTCTGCTGCAAAAATGCGCGTGTCCAGAGAGTGAAGTCTAACGCCGTGACTCTCTATGGGTTCTCCCAAAGAAATAACAGTCTATGCCCAAACAAAAACCAAAGACTCAATTACGGGCTATTGCCAGTCAGATGATGGGACAAAGGCTAATACTGTTCTAATGAAGAGTGGTATGTTAGAGAAAAACAATGTCGTTTTCATACAGCCAACGATCGCCCATACGGGTCTTAAACTAGCGCTCGTAATATCGCCTTGCACACATGATAAGCAAACCAAGCCTAGTTGTTAAATAGTATGTGACTATTATAATGCCGTAGTATTCCGTATTATCCTCCATATGATACCGATAAAGCAGCGCAGTTAACTTGAACCTAATTGGATGCTAGCAAGTGGTCCTTTAAACACACATAGCGTACCATATGACTTGGACACTTAATGATGGATCGTATTTTACTTAAAGTTGACATATTTAAAAACTCGAATCCGAGACCCCAGTTAAGCTGTTTCGCGACCTGCAACGCTGAAAAGCGTCAAATTGCAATCGCCGGCTCGATTGAAGTGGGGCAAATGTATGTGGACTCCAACCCCACTATTCAGGGATACTCTGATCGAGGACCTCCTAGAAAATTCGTCGTCTGTCAGCTGTAGAGATTACGGACGCATAAACGACGTTTCGTACGAGCAGCAGCAGCGCAAAAAGGCCGAACGCACGAAGAACTAGCCTTTTGTGTCCGCCGAACGTGCCATCTCTTCCATACACATTCCATTTCCGTTCGCAACCGGACACTGTGGTGGTTTCAACTGGATTAAATTGCAATTTCACTAAAGCAGCTGTATACATTTCTTGGCTCACGAGGGACCTCGTAATAGAAAAAAGGTGGCTCTGCTCACCTTTCTGACAGGCGCTGCAACGACAGGCATTGTTACAATTGAATTTGAACGTACTTATTTTCTTCAGCCATTTCACCTGTAACGCATTTCCTGAGCAAATCTGCTATCTTTTCTATCTATATCTCTAAAAAGGAAGAATAAGCTTTATAAGAAGTAGTCCCAAAATTGATAGAATGCTATATATGTATATTCCATAAAAGTGCAATAAATGTTCATCTAAGTACCGACGGAGGAGATTTGAAAAAACATTTAATCTGTGTTGAATTCACTCTGAGCAAAGTGGGGTGGGGGGCATCCGGGTTTAATCCGGGTTTATATCATGCATTTTCGAAATCTTCCATAAACAAACTAAAGTAAATTGTAGTAAATGATCAAATGTTACATCTGTTTGTATAGATCCGATACAAATATCTGCCAAATAATTCCATAATTGATATGTATATATATACAGGGTGTTCCTATTTGTGTGGCCAAAACGCTAGGGTATGGTCAAACTCGGTGAGAAAATCATTTTTGCCAATGGGTGGAAGCCGGGAAAACGTTTTGTTTAGGAGTGAGGATGAAATTTATAAAAGCAGTTATTCAGCCTTTTTTTCTTCTACATAGTTGTGCAAAATCTACGTTTGCGGGAGAACCAGTCAACGCACAAAGGAACCGATCATACCGGCGTGCTTGGCGGAAAATTCTGCACAATAAAGTATACATTACTAGCTTGCGTAGCAAAAAGCGAATAGCCAGATTAAGGAAAGTCATAAAAAGTAAAAATGTTACGTTAACGCTTTTTTTGTGCAACATCGTAATTTTTTCCATTACGACCGAAAATGTACGTTCAAAAGACTACTCTCAGGCAATAGCAAATTTAATGCCCACTGCATTCGTACCAAAGTGATGGTGCTGCGTTACGTAGTTGCCAAGTAACTAAGCTTTTTCGATAGCCATATCGAAAGCGAAGGCATGCATATTTCCATAGGGCGTATGAGAAGTTAGGTACATATTTTGAGGTTTGGTAGAACTCAACAAGAGAATAAATTTTCCTAGTGGAAGGAGGGGGCGGAAACGTCTTGGCAAATTTTTACGGTTCTGAACGTGAAAACTTGCACGTAAAACATAACAACTATGACTGTCGAAAAAGCTTAGTGACTTGACAACTACGTAACGCAGCACCATCACCTTGATACGAAAATGATGGGCATTAAATCTGCTATTGCCTGAGAGTAGTCTTTTGGACGTGCATTTTTGGTCGTAATGGAAAAAATTACGATGTTGCACAAAAAAGCGTTAACGTAACATTTCGACTTTTTATGACTTTCCTTAATCTGGCTATTCGCTTTTTGCTACGCAAGCTAGTAATGTATACTTTATTGTGCAGAATTTTCCGCACACCGGTATGATCGGTTCCTTTGTGCGTTGACTGGTTCTCCCGCAAACGTAGATTTTGCACAACTATGTAGAAGAAAAAAAGCTGAATAACTGCTTTTATAAATTTCACCCTCACTCCTAAACAAAACGTTTTCCCGGCTTTCACCCATTGGCAAAAATGATTTTCTCACCGAGTTTGACCATACCCTAGCGTTTTGGCCACACAAATAGGAACACCCTGTATATATATATATATATATATATATATATATAGGTAGTTCAACAAGTTCTTAAAATGAAAACCAATAATTTTCCAAATCTTGTTTTTAATTTTTTTCTTATTTGATATACTCCCGAGAAGCTCAATACACTTTTCCCATCGAGATATCAGAGAATGTATACCTCTTGAGTAGAATTACGCGTATTTAGACTGAACATAGGCATTGACAGCAGCCTTAACCTCTTGATTGCTAGAAAAACGCTTTCCACCGAGACTATTCTTTAAATGTCCGAAGAGGAAATAATTAGAGGGGGCCAGGTCTGGAGAATAGGAAGGTTGTTCGATAAGTTCGAACCTCAGTTGGGCCAGTTTTTGCCGATGCTTGCCGCGACTTGTGTGCAGGAGCATTGTCCTGGTGAAACAGGACACCCTTCTTCTGCAAAGCGGGCCGTTTCACGATCAGTTCTTGCTTCAGGCAGTTCAACAGTCTTGCATAATATTCTCCCGTGATCGTCTTACCGCTCTTAAGGTAGTCGACCAGAATTATTCTACGTTGGTCCCAAAAAACCATAGCCATCATCCTTCCGGCCGACGCCGTTGACCGCACCCTCTTCGGAGATCATTAACCAGGTACACACCATTGGCGAGATGCTTCTTGGGTCTCGGGAGTGTAGTGATGAACCCAGCTTTCATCGACGGTCACGAATCTGCGCCAAAAATCCGACGGATTTTTCGACATCTTGGCCAAATTTCGCTGTGAAGCGAAAAACACGCGCGTCTTTTTGGCCTTGGTTGAGCAAATGCGGCACCCATTATGCTCTGAGCTTTTTCATCTTCAAGTTCTCGTGCAGGATGAAATGCACACTACCCAAACTGATCCCCAAGGGCCTCTGCTATATCCCTAATGTTTACTCGCTTATATGCGGCAACGATTTTCCGCACTTTTTCCACGTTTTTTCTCATCAGTTGTCGCTTTTGGGCGCCCTGAACGTAGTTCATCCTCTGTGCTTCTGCGACCTGTTTTTAACTCATTAATCCAGTTTGAAACAGTGGCAAAAACATGGCGCAGAGTCACCGTACACCTCGTCTAACTCAGTTTTCACTTGGGTCGCATTCCAACCTTTGAAATAAAAATGCTTGATAACTACTCGAAACTCTTTTTTTCTCCATTTTGCAAAATCACGTTGATACGTTGCACGGGAAAAGCAAAAAAATCGCTACGGCCAATCACCATAATATTTTGACTGCTAGCAGTCGAAAAGTTGCCGTTTCCAATAGCAGTGAAAGCGCGCCAATATTCGAATTCTGAAAAGCTAATTTTAAGAACCTGTTGAACTACCTGTATATATATATATATATATATATATATATATATATATTTGCCATACAGAAAAAAGATGGGTCAGTGAGGCCAATTGCTTGCTCCTCCACCTTGCGCAGGCTAGCCGCAAAGATTGCTTGTAATAGAACCAGAGACAGGATCCGCGAGGCGACTGGTTCCCACCAGCTTGGCTTTGCTGCACAAGCCGGGGCCGAGGCCGCCGTGCATGCCGCCCGAGCTTTCATCGATTCACGTTCACTGCCTGGGGTTCTCGTAAAGCTAGATTTCAGGAATGCCTTCAACACTGTTGAAGGCGGTCGGGGCGCACTGCCCCCAGTTGGCACACTACGTCTACCAAGCGTACCGCTACTCTTCTCACCTGGTTCTCCCAGACGATCTCATATCCTCGGCCACGGGGCTGCAACAGGACGATCCTCTGACCCCTCCATTGTTCTGCCTGAGCATTAAAGAGCTGGTCGATTCCCTTAAACGCTCACTAAACATTTGGTACCTTGATGATGGTGTGCTAGGGGGAGACGCAGACATGGTCGCTGAAGATGTCCGGCGCGTGCTCGAATTTCGCCAGATTTCTGGCTTGGAGCTGAATCCCGAGAAGTGCGAAATTTTCGTTACGGGTGATAGTGCGCAGGCGCCCGACCTCCGTCCCCTTGAAGCTTTATTGCCGGGCTGTAAGATCACCCTCGACCACGACCTGGAGCTTCTGGGAGTCCCCCTGCGACCACAGGGGCTCACACGCGCTCTCGAAAAATGGCAAAACGTTTTAAAGGACGTCGCTAATAACCTCACCCCGATCGGCGCTCATCGCGCTCTCTTTTTACTTCGCTCGTCGTTTTCAGCCACCAAGGTCACCCACCTTCTCCGAGGAGCTGATCTGACAGGGCGATTGGACGACCTTCGTCCATTGAACGAGTTAACGCTGAACACCCTCGAGTCTCTCCTTAATCTATCGCTGGCACCCCCCGCTCGAAAGCAGGCGCAACTACCCATCTCCAAGGGAGGCCTGGGGATTCCGGATCCACTCATCTCGGCTGGGCCAGCTATAGTCTCCCTCCCTTCTCCGATCCGAGAACAACGCCATCGCACTTCTAGACGAGGCCGGCGCTGTTCAGTACAACAACCATACAAGACGCCTACAAGAGGAGCTGGAGACAATTTGCCGTGGTGCCCCGGATAACCCACGGAGCCAACACGACTGGAGCGCGTTGTTACACGAAAAAGTGTATTGCGGCTTACTCACGGGCGCCATGGACGACTCTGCAAAGGCTCGTCTCCGGGCGGTCGCCGCTAAGGGATCCGGAGCCTGGTTGCATGCGCTTCCAAGCGCCCCACTGGGCACCCTTTTGGACAATGAGACGACCAGAATTGGGGCAGGACTTCGGCTCGGCTGTGATGTTGTGTCCTCCCACCAATGCAAATGTGGTCAACCTGTTGACAGGTTGGCCCATCATGGGTTATCGTGCATCATGAGTGCCGGGCGGCGGGCCAGACATGCCAGCATTAACGACACTGTTAGCCGAGCGCTCCGATCTAGCGGATTTCCCTGTATCCTAGAGCCCCAGGGTCTCTCCGCCGACAACGGCAAACGCCCTGACGGGATGACTCTAACCCCCTTCAGCAGGGGCAGGATGCTTGTCTGGGACGCCACAGTTACCGACTCATTAGCACCTTCAATGGTCGGTGGCGGGGCGATCTCAGCAGGCCACGCTGGTAATCTAGCCGAGGCGAAGAAGCTCGCAAAATACGCCTCAATAGGTTACCCACATAAGTTTCAACCGCTAGCGTTCGAGACCTTGGGCGGTCCAGGCAACCTCACTCGCAAACTCCTTCACAGAGTCGGTGAGCAGCTGAACCTCGCAACCGGAGACAAGAGATCTGCGGCTTTCTTGAGACAGCGCCTTGACCTCGACGTCCAACGCGGAAACGCGGCGTCCGTCCGGGGCACGCTGCTGAAGTGGTCCCAACCCACTCTATACGAGATAGAGTAATATCCTAGTGCACACGTTTGCGGGAGACAATTGTAGCTCCATTTGCATTCTTAATAAATCAAGATTATATATATATATATATATATATGGGGTGAAAGCGTCTTGAATGGGGATGAAATTTATAAAAGTAGTTGTTCTGCCTTTTTCTCCTACACAGTTGTGCAAAATGTACGTTTGCGGGAAAACCAGTCCACGAATGAAGGAACAGATTAGACCGGCGTGTTCGGCATAAAATGCAGCATACTTTAAATGACACCCGTAAGCTAGCAAAAAGGAAATCGCCGGATTGAGGAAAGTCATAAACAGTCGATATGTTGTTATGTTTCACGTTGAAGCTATCACGTGCAGAACTGTAAAGTTTTGCACGACAAAAATTTACGACCAAAGGACTATCCTCAGGCAATAGCAAATGTAATGTCTATCATATTCCTACCAAAGTAATGATGTTGCATTACGTAGTTGGCGAGTAACTAAGGTTTTTCGACTCGCAGTCTAGTCTCAAGTTATTCAGATGTGTATATATCCAAATAGTTGCCGAAAATATAGCTCCTGGCTTTTTATGGTTTCGATGTAGCAAGCTTAGCAAGTCTCGGACCACCTGTGGAGCGGAGGCACGTGTAGTGAGTATGACCGCAGACGCCAAAGGTTGGCGCGGCAAGGCAAGAAGCAGTAATACTTTCTGCTGATGAAGACAAGCTGCGGAATAATTTCAATAAAGTCTGCAACTGTATTGCCAGCCATATGTTGCCACCGGAACCGTAGAATGAAGACAGTCGAAAATACGCGAGTTCACTGACGCTGATTTATATTTATTATAATACACGATACGACAGAGAGCAATAGCGGCAGCGCCGCCTCTCTTGGTAGTATTGCCTAGCTAACTCTCTACCCTATGTCCCGGCGGTTAGCGCTAAGCTGTTTCGCTGCCAGAACTCACCCACAGTACACACTCAACAATACCGCTGCGCTAGATCTAACAATCACTCAACTAAATATATATATATATATATATATATATACCTGTCGAGCCCGGTGGCGTGGTGGCAAAAGTCTGCGCCTCGCAACCGGAGGAGACACATAGGTGCGCGGGTTTGAGCCCCACCGTTGCACAATTGTATTTATGGGGCAATGTGAAAAACAGTTCCGTGGACGTTAAATTTTTGGCTGAGGGTCAGCCCGAAAACTTGCGCCTGCTAGCCACGATCACTCACCACCCTTAGGGCAGTATCACTGCCACGCTCACGCCGCTGTCGCTGCCACGCTCACGCCGCTGTCGCTGCCACGCTCACGCCGCTGTCGCTGCCACGCCGTCGGACGTCCCGGTCGCCGCCGGGCTGAGGGATTGCAGAGTGCACGTTACGCCGAACGCTCGAGATAGCAAGGGAAGATCTGAAAAGCCCCGCTTTACAAAGACCGGGTAGCGGGATAAGTAGAGCGCGCTCTTCTGTGAAGGGTAAAAGCTGGTGTACACCCTACTATCTCATAAGCAGCCATACTAGCTGCATTCAAGTCGTCAGGACTGACCGAGGTGGCTCGAGTTAAAACCAAAAACCCGAAGAATAATGTGATGTCCACGATAGAACATATTGGTTTAACGTTTGCGGGCAACTATTTCCCGTCAGAAGTATGCTTGGGTCTAGGGCAGCACGGAGTTGTGCTGTACCGAGATCCAATGCAATGCTTCAGATGGTACAGTATGGATCACGTCGCCACCGATTGTAAGGTTCCGAAGCAAAGTGTAGGAGGTGTGGTTTCCTGACTCATCTTAGAAGGGAGTGCAAAGCTCAGGCTAGGTGTTGCCTATGTAATGGCAAGCACGAGGCTACATGGGGCTCTTGCCCCGCTAGGTTAATTCGTACAGAGATGCTAAAGCGAGTCCCGCGTAATGATATTGAGAAACAACCGAACTCGTAGCATACGTTCAAGCATCCGAAAGCTTTACGAAACGCAGTTGGTCGTCTGTTGTAAAAAACGGCACTAAGGTGAGAGACACCAGCGTCATGAACCGAGACGTCAACTCCGGAGCAAAGTCTACAAAGAAGGTGGCACCCTCAGCCAACATGGCTGCTGATCTACTACAGGGTCTGGTGGACAGAATCGCTCCTTGCATAATAGAAGCGATTCAAAATGCAGTCACCAGCGTTTCCCTCCTTGTTTCCCAGAGTCTCCGTAGAAGAGAACAGCGATAAGGTCACTCCCTGAGCAACAACACGGATTTAAAAGAGGCAGATCAATATTGACCTGCGTGCACCGTGTTTCTAAACTCGGTGACAAACTTGCTGAGCACACTCCGATCACTCAGACCACCAGAGTTGCTCAGGGTAATAATCTGCTTGTAACTCTACAGCGCTATGTCGACCGGAACAAACTGGAGATTATGCGAGCAAGGCTAAAGAGATGACATTTCGACGAGGAGGAAAACTGGTCAAAAGCAATGAGTATTGACTGGATTCAGGAACAATTGAAGTCGTTTCCTACTTTCGCTACCTGGGGCTTCACGTGGCACAAGTTTTTCAAGGCATATTGAAGATAGTCTGAAAAGGCCTACAATCCTTTTACTGTGTGTCGATGGAGGTTGCTGTTAGCTTGTTTAGCCTGAAGATTGTACCTACCGCATCCTACGGTGTTCAGGTGATTTGGCCTCATGTCTCGAGGTCGAACTTAAAGGCGTTTGATCAACTCAAAGCCAGTTTTCTAAAAAAGCATTGAAGGTCCACCGCACTAGCTTGGGTAGGTTAGTGTACTGGCGTCGTCGCCGTTATTCGTTGCAGACGCGCAGAGGATGTACAACCTATTGAAGACGACGGCCTTTGGAGAACACGTCTTGGATAGAGAAAATAAAATGACCGACATCGAGCCGCTGTTCCATGAAACAAAGGCAATGACGTCGGATTCGTGGAGAAGGTGCAGTTATGAGAACCGACATCTAGTCACTAGAATTACCGTCCACGGCTTCCACCTGAAGATTTGTGTGCGCGAGAAGTTTCATGAGATCTCGCCGGTGTGCATGTGTAAACTTTGTAGACGCCCGTGTGATCTATATCACCTATAGCGTTACGAAAAAGCATTTGTGTTATCTCAACTATGAAACTGTGTCGCCTATGATGTATATGTGTAAACCAATCTTTGTTAATAAAAAAACTATATATATATATATATATATATATTATTTTATTTTTAGTGGGACGGCATACCAGCGTCGCGAGTCCCACACCATTCACTATCGTAATATCAGATACGCGTAAATGCATTTTAGATCAACGTTCAGAAACATATATATATATATGTTTCTGAACGTTGAAACGTTCTGAAAAGGCTAAGGATAACATGACGACGTTCTTGTCCCAGAACTCGGCTCACTGGTACGCCGTCATGTCACCCTGCAACCAATATTGGACGTGGTTGCTGGTGTAGGCGGGAGCGCCGTCTTGTTGAAAGACATATTGTCTTCCATTGGACACTCTATCAACCCATGGTTTTACCATTCCTCGCAGAACACGTAAATACACTTCCTTTGCTACGGTTTCGTCTTTGTCAAAAAGTGTGGGGGTATTGCGTCTTTTTCATTCGACACGACAATTAGGACGTGCACATTAACAGGATGTTTGGTTCTATGCACGATTGGTACATCCTCAGGGTCCTTTGCAAGCCGCCGGCCATTTTTCGGGTTATGTTTTTGGTCAATGGTGCAGATTTTGTCGTCGGAGAAGAATCGAAGATGTCCCGCTGTTTTGTGTCTCAAAGACGTGAGGATGAGATGGCAGCAAACATCCGCTTGATTTTCGCGGATAACGGCATCTGACTGATATATAATCAGCCCATACTCATTCAGTCGCATGATGCATGTTTATCGTCCGTAGTATCCTGCTTTCCGACGTTCTTTCTACAATGTTCTTTCATGAATAATACGGCGTTAAGCAATTTGACAATAAATTTAATTCTATTTATACATCTGTGGTAATTGCGTACACAACAGCACGTCCTCGGAATCTGACTGGAAGAGTCGTATCCGGATTGCAGGCATTCGTTATAACACTGTCATCGTATTTAGAAGTAGGGCCGTTCTTAACGACGTGCACAAACGAAATAGTGGTATTCGGTAAAATAAACTAAACACAAAGAAAAAGTCAACTATGCTGATTGCGGTAGCGATCCATTGCAACGAGTGTGAAAAAAAAAACAGCTTCATTCCCATTCTTACCCCAATTGGGCTCTGCTCATTTTGAAGCACGGCAAATCAAAGCCCAAGGCGTGCCTTTGCGTAGCCTAGCAACTCTTAAATAAACTTGCCTGTTCAATATTATTCGGTTACGCTTATGCTTTTTAATAGTAAAAACTTGTCCGTAGACAGATCAGTTTCTTTGAGTACTTAGTAATTGCCAGGTGGAAGGGGGGCGGGGGAAACGTCTATTTTGTAAAAAGCAAAACGTGCAGCAAACCGTAATTGATCTATGGTTGTTCTTTGCGTTTTGTTCATACGACGATTCAGGCACCAGGCAACCGTCGCTTTTCTAGGACTGAGTCGGAGCTTAATCAGCGTACAAGCTTGCCGATGCTTCCTTTGTTTTTTTTCGTTTTTCCTCTCTCACGCTCACTGGTACGCTAAACCTAATTCGTTGGTATTTGCATATTCTAAGTCGAGAAGCTCCTCTCGTCTCGCTTCGGTGACTGGACAATGGGTCTGTCCTGGCGGCTACTGTATTCCGTCGCCGACAGTGCTGCGCGTACGGGTATACACAGGGATACATTCAGACCGTATTTCTTTTCTCTGTGCTTTATCGCTTGGCAACAGCTGCAACGCCGTCGTGTTGGCCTTGTGCACGAGATTCAGACGGCTCCCGGCCGAAGCCTCGTCGGAGACCGCCGCCTAATCAGCACAACAGTTGAACATCACTATTACTAGCTAGAGAAAAACTGCCCACACAGGCCCGCAAAAGATGGTGTTCATTTGTTTATGCAATCGTCTAGTTACAACGAGTGCCACACTTAGACATTTTAGCATTGACTTAAACAACTAAATGCAACAACTAAAAACTGGCATTGTTTCAGTTGCGTTTCTGTTCACTGAGTGTTTGTCCATGATCGTCTGTGTATAATAGAATAGCTAGAACTCAAACAATCTTATCACCAAAAGCTCGAACAAGACTGTTCAACGGTCAGGTTAGCATTCGCGTTTAGGCTGCATATATATTTTCTTTGTTTATTAACCAAAGATTAGTTGAACATATACAAGCAGTTTTTTCTAGTTGTGGATAATACGGAAATCGCAAAGTTGGCCCACCGCTCTAGCCCACGCGTTCTTGCTTCTCACGGGTGGCCCTGTACATACTAGGCTTATAGTATCGGAACCACAGAAGGTGTTCTTTGCGCACAAGCATCATTCTAGGCCTCTGGCCTTTTCTCTAGCTCTTTGCAATTCGTTCTTGCTCTTCGTGTCCACCAAAGCGTACGAGGCAATTGTCATTTAGCTTTCTTTGAGCATCTAACAGACAATTAGTACAATGTGGAAGCAACGCTTCAGCTTCCGTTTCACATGTGCCCTTCCCTCTCAAAGCATATACCGTGTTTGGGCATGCTTCGAGTTCTGCTAGTGCTCTTTGAGTGCTGCACAGTATAACCCTGTTTCTTTCAGGCCTCCTGGCAGAATACTGGATCCGGGCTGTATATAATATGGTAGGGTCTGCCACTATTACTATCAGCCGGTTTCTATTTTAGTTTTGAAGCGACTTTTTAGTCTTGTATCGTTGTAGTTTCAAAACGACCTTTAAGTTTATATAGTTGTACGTTTAAAGCGATAATTTTGTTTGAATTTGGTGTGACTTTAAAACGTCCTTGTGACTTTGAACTCCTCTGTTGTCCTTTTAGTTTAATCCTCTGTATTTGTAAAGCGATCTTGTAGCTTTAAGCTCATCTGTTGTCATTTTAGCTTAATCGTTTGTATTTTTAAAGCGACCTTTTAGTTTTAAAATATTAAGTAGCACAAAGCTTACACGCTGTAGTAACATCGTGAAACCGTATATTGCCAACCTAGTAAAAGCTGTCTATTTTCGGCGAGTTAGATCGCTTCCTCGTGTCTGTCGTGGCGCCTTGGGTTTTCTAAAAAAATACCAGTTAACCTTTGCAAATGTTACTTATAAGCTTATAGCTGGCTAAATGAAACTCAAACACTACCTTTAGCGGGTAATGGTAACCTCCTCTTTGATAATCAACAAATATCGGCGTCGCAGCCAATAAGTACAGTTGTCAGGTTTGTCCTTGTACATGTAGAGTTTTTACAAACATTTAGCCACAAGGTTAATCTGTCGCCTGCTTTCGTGGCGAACGGACGTATTTTCGAGCCGCTTTACACGGGCCGGCCTTTATTTCGATCCTTTTAAATGAATTTACGTCGCATTGCTCGTTTCTAGGTGTGAATTGCGTCGCAGTAAACTTGGCGTGTCCGTAGTTACGTAAACAGTTCTCTCTTCTGTGAGTCGTTGTGGTGTATTTCTGTCGTATGTGAACTCGCTTGCGTTTGGCTGACTGTGTGCTGTTTGTGACGCTTTCCAAGCCACCAAAATAATGTCACTAAAATGCTATCTATTGTACTCTCTGCAGCGATACTACCGCTAATCGCTGCGGCACGGTCGTATGCTGCTCGTTAGACGGCCGCTGGCACAATTGGCCACCACAAATGCCTTGGCGAAGACGTTGCGAACACCCAAAACGCGTGATGTGTACCTTCTGCAAACAACAGCCACCTGCCGGCGGCAACTACTCAGCGGTCATGCGACGCATTGCTGATCTCACTAACAGAGTGCTTAGTCAGCGTCTTCAGATTGCTTCGATCAGTCAGTTCGGAACTGTTCAAGTGTAAAGCCAAAATCAGGGACATCCGTTTCGAGTTAGCTGCACTCTGATCACTTCAGTCCACGCCAAACGGATCGGGCTTCCTTCCCCTTCAGTCGTTTTTAAAAACCGGGCGCGTTCGACTGCGTGACTGGTAGAAATCGATCCAAACAACCGATTGCCACGGCGTCCTCCGCGCTCATGCAGCCCCCGCAATGGCAAACGCTGAGGGTAGAGAGGGCTCGCGTTTGATCAAATGCAGGCGCTCAGAGAGTAATATTCGGGCTGTTATAACTGGCACAGCCTCTTCAGCTGACAACCTCATTCCTGTTGTTGCCAGGAGTAACAGTCATTGTTTCTAGGACCGGTCCTGGTATCACAGCCTCGGACATTTATAAGTGTGTTGCGCCTAAACCGAAATCGTCACTATCTGTATGGAAACGTCGATCACAGTACAACATATACTTGTCATTCTGTCCTCTCTTTCTAGATGAGCGCGAGAGAATAGTGCTATATTCCAATTTCCGGGGGTCTAAGGCTATCATAGAGTCATTCCTTGATCGTCCCTAGCGAGAGAACGTTATCAAAAAGTTTGGCGGTACACCTTCTGATAGCCCCAGCCCAGTCGGCGGCTATCCATTAGACCCCGCAAAACGGAGCAGCGCCGGTTCCAATGCAGGACGAATAAACTGCACATATCTGAACGCACGCTCAGTAGCGAAAGAAGGCGCAGTAGACTCAATCGATCTTATAGTAAAACCCAACAACATTGATCTTATATGTTTTTGTGCAAAACCTGGTTCAATCAGGCCGCAAGAGACGCCGAACTTTCCTTCGACAAAAACTTCCGTTGCGAAGGGGGGGGGGGTTTCATACTTATCCCAGCGCAATGAAATGACGTACCTGTTTCGTGCGACTTACCTGGCAAACATAGTGCAGTTGAACTGCCCACTCTGCACACAAGCGCTCGTCTTTGTTGTTTCCACGTATTAAACATCGGTGACCCTCTCCGACTCTCGAGTTGGATTTGTGAATGCCGCAACTCCATGAATTCTTATTGTAAATTTAAAAAGTAATGTTGTGCACCCGGTGAAGGACCTCTGAAGAGGGTGCGAATCACGGCATTTGCCAGAGAGGTATTGGCTACGGTTTTTTGGAGTCAACGTCGAATTATTCTAGTCGACTACATTGGGAGCGGTAAAACGAGACGAATATTAAACAGATTTGTTGGACCGCCTGCAGCAAGAACTTACTGATAAACGGCCAGCTTTGCAACTGTTTTAACATGACAACGCTCCTGCAAGCAAGTCGCGGCTTGAATTGGCAAAATTAGCTGAATTGAGCTTCAAACTTATGAACTTACGCACAAAGGTGGTTCAAACTTATGAATAACCACCATACCCTTCAGACCTGCCCTCATTTGATTATTTTTATTACGTGAAAGTTTGTGTTCGATAACACCACGTGATGACAGCCATGAACTATGTATCTGGTATAAATGTGGCGATTGTCACATGCAAGAGCAGACCAGGGTGAGACGGATTGAAAGTACTCAGGGCTCTAACCTCTCGCCGGACTTGATCAACTTAATTTTGCCATTCCGAGAGTAAGCTTTTGAATTGTACTGTACACGGTGTCTTCACCCTCAATCAAACTATGTCAACAACTAGTGCACAGTCTGAAATTGGGTACATAAAAACGGCTCTTTATTCGCATTGACAACAGAGTGCTCGCTTTAAGTACATTATGAAACTTCCTTTAAGCAAACCAAAGTTTGCTTGTGTGAGATGTCCCCATGCACTTCAAAGGAAGCCTACTGAGAATCTAGCTTCCGTTCACATCCTAGGACAGCCAATCGCCCTCCCGTACGACTGGCGGAATAGCCAGAAGCTAAGTCGCTGAAAAGCGAAGGGCCTCTTACCGCTTGCGATAAGTATGCACCGCAGAGCACAGCACTGACCAGAATTTTCCCGTCCATCGAAAGAGTGCAGAGAAGCAGGAAGAGCCCTATTTGGGGTGATTAAGAATAGCAAGGTAGACCGCTAGAACTTACTGTGTAATAGGGTTAAAAAACGCTTGCGGCAAAGATACAAAATTATTTGTAAGAAATGCGACCCCCACGGCTGCCACCAGTAGATGTAGTCTCTCTTCGAGGATAATACAGACCTTACTTAAAGCTAATTTCAATTAAAAGGTCAGAATTGCGGTGTGAAATGTCTATATGCGGTCCCAGAAAAACAATAAACATACTCTTGCAGGACCTAAAGGCATTTAAACGCATTATGAATGACCAGGTAAGCCGCAAGATGACGCTCGGTATACAATGCCAAATGTTTGTTTTTGTGCCTATCTGAAAACAGCTGAGCACATTAACAACGGATGGTTAATAATAAGTTAATAATAGAGTTAAAGAACAAAAAGGCGGAAAGTCGGAAAACCAGCATGGTTTCCGAGTCCGACATTCTGAGTCCGCAGCAACCATACAAGGCATCACTAGACGAACATGCTTCAGCGGCTATGCTGCCACAAAGACTGCTGGGAAAACCCAAGATATTTCAGCATGTCCGGTTCTTGGAACCGACACGGCGTCTAAATATTTGTGGGGTTAAATAAAATTAGTTTGTATTGGATTGCTCATATCCGAACGCTTTTTCCGGTTCACTGCTTTATAGGGTTGAAGGTAGGACGTATCGTTTCAACACTCTATCCGTGTTTTTTTTTAAAGCGAATTTAATTATCATTCAACTATCGGATGTTTCTTTCCATATAAATATATATATATATATATATATATATATATAGACGAGCACTGTCGAGTGTGCAAACGTATTGTAAGTGATTAATAAATCGTCACAATAGTTTCCTCTCTCTCTCTCTCTCTATATATATATATATATATATATATATATATATATAGAAGATAATACAACTAGAGGACGCGAAGGTTTCGGACAATCTACATTTAAACTGCTACAAACGCCATTACGTCGTCTAAAAATAAGCGCTATGATTGCGCTGTCCGAAGACCGACCCAACTCGCCTCCGATCGATGCTTAAATATAGTAGTCTTTATTGATGGTTTCCTTTGGAAACATTGTTATTGACGTTATTGTTGACCTGGATCTGAATGTCTCGATTGCTGGTTGTTGTCCTTGATTGTAGTACCCGAAGCTTCGTGATGTCATCACCAAAAGTATTGCGCAGAAAAAAATCGTTCTTAGCAAATGAAAGTAACGCGGATGGACGGGCAAAGCAGAGCAAAGAAAGGATTATCGATACGAGAATGGGTGGACAGATTGTCGACCGGGGAGCGACCGGTCTGCTAGATAATTTTGAAGCAAAACTTTGGGAAACATGAGACATATCGAGAGGACCAGCGAAAGTGCTATCCAAGGATCGAACCTTCAGGATTAAATCCAGCAAGTTAACGCATCATAGTAAATATACTGTTCAGATGAGCCACCGCTATGGCGAAGCTTTTCTACGTCTATTACAATATTAGGATTCCCTCGCGTTGGCTTACAAACTTCTTTTTACAGTGGAATGTAAGATGAAATAATATGGTTAAACCTACTAGAAACGACTATTTGCATTATGGTGCTTGTCCCCCTGGACGTCCGTGTTCTGATCATGTATTTCGTCGACGCCCTAATTCTTCCTTTAGTATCATGATTTGTACTACGGCCAGGAGCGACAGGGATCCCAAAAGTGAAGAAATCTATCATGTCCGTAATGAGATTGTTGCCGCCCAGCCGTTTTTGACACGCTTTTGTGAAGAGTGTACAGTGTTGCAGTCTGTGCCCCGATGTGTCGGCGACTATGCCGTTGCTGTGTGTACACACTGAATCGCCTTGGTCTCGGTCAAGGAGAGAACACTCAGTTTGCGTATCGAGCTCGCAAATTTGGCCTCCGTTCCTGATAGTGTCAGCCTGAGCGGGCCGCATCGCTTGCGATTGAGGAATAAAATAGCTTCGCTTTTATCTGGGGCCAGGGTGAGATCTGTATGCTCCACCAAACTGCGCAATTTCAACTATAACGTTGTTTATTCGTTCGTTTGGCCGTCTTGATCCGGACTGTTACAGCTGTCGTCATATCCTATATTCCATAGCATTCTGTTCTCTCATGCTGCACAGTCTTGGCCTGAAGGTAGCCCGACACCAAGCCACATATCTAAAATAAAATCTTTTCGTGCAAACATGTACCGAATAGAAAGGATATTAGACGCATTTTTAATGTCACGTAAACCAGCTATAGATATCTTTTTCGTCTTTGTTTGAGAAGCTACGAAGGGCTTTTTGCTGGGAAAACCATCTTATGTATAACTGAAAGAATGTAAGAAGGACTCGTAGAAATGCATGCTTTGCTAATGACTACAGTCTGTTCTTTGCAGGCAAGGCGAGCAGTCATATTTCGATTAGTGGCTTGATTCCGTTAACGAGCATATCTAAGAAGTAGATCGGCCTGTATGAAACTTTGCCCTTCCCCACCAAGTATATTCTTCCGCATCAATTATATTTGCCAATAAGTAAGATGTGAATACTGTGCTTGCACTTTACCTACAAGACTAATTGAGTTTAGGCGCCTGAGTCTTGCAATATCTGTCTGTATACCAGTCCGTGGGCCCGGTGTCGTCTTTGCGGGCGATTTTCAAGTCATGAAGTTCAAGTTAGGAAGCCCGACGTGTTAAGTGCTGCGTTGTTATATTACTGCGGCTCTGCGAGTATGCTTTATATTTAGCCTAGAATTTGCAGTGTGCGTGTGGATAAAGGCAAAGGTGAGGCCATACGAAAGTGTTCGCCCGTCTCTCGTTGGTCTAAAGGCTATGCTGTTAATGCATCGAGTAGTCAATAAAGTCGTTAAGACGAGCACGTGTGTTTTGCAGCGGTGGTGACTTAGGCGGCTAACACACTCCTTTGAAACGGGGCGTTGCCATGGCCATTACGACTAACATATCGACTATCGCAAGGTCAAGTTTATTCACGTTTTGACACAGTAACACACATGTATGTATTATCACAACAACTTGTAATGTTTTTAAAGGAATCGCACTTAGAGCGAGAGTACAACTAGTTTATTTAATGTTTCATACAAGTTTGGAATCATTTCACGTACTGACTGTTTTAAAAGGGCTTGCGATACTACATAAAACAAGATCACAATCATCATGGGCTATTGAGTACATGCCACTAGCGTCTCCACTCCCCCCCCCAAGTACTCTCTGTAGGAAGAAGTGGTGCCGTTTACATGCATGATTAATCAAAACTCACGTCCACCAACCCTTAGGTAGAGCGAGCCACCAACTTTTTTTTGGAAAACCTCGGAAATGCTTTATGCACTTGCGCTGCTGGCAGCTAGCAGCATCTAGTGTGGGACTGGCATCCACTAAAACCGATATTCTTCCCATCTCTCAAGGTCTAAGATTGCATTGGCATTACTTTCGACAACCCTGAGGGGGAACCTCGACTTGCGACTTCGACAACCCGTGCCCGTCCTGGAGGGATGCGTCGAGACCTCTGGAGAACCTAGATGCTCCCCCCGAGCTACCAGCCCGACTTACCTGTACAGGCAATCTTTACTCTCAGCAGGGACGGAACTGTAGACGCTTCTAGCTCCCTCCTTACAGGCGCTTAAATGCATTTATCTCATACAAATAATAGGCTCTGATCGGCAATCTAAATGTATTTGACACTGACAGGATGACGAATGCCTGGCATAGCGGAAAGGTTGTGGACAGCGATTCTTGCATACCACGCTCTCTAACTTTTGCCCGCCGGTCTCTGAGCTCAACATAAATGCATCTGCTAAAGCGACTTAGAAGCGTTAACATCCTAGAGCTGTTAGTTACAAAAAATGTCGTTTTTTTCTCGAATAGTAAGAAGCTTCATTGTATTTTAGTTTCTAAAGGTTCCGGCTATGACTCACGTTTGTCCCCGAGGTCACAACACTCAACATTGATCTCGTCAGTACGGAAAGGTGTCAATTGTCTCTCACTACTAATTAAGAGTAAGCCCTGTTCCAGGAAAAGCGGAAAAGAGTCCACGGGGAGTCCCGCAGGCCTTTAATGCCCTGGACCACAGGATTTACGCTAACAGCTTAAAAATCAATTGCAAGGTTAGAAGTGACAACGGCAAGCAGCCTGACAGGTTCGTTTTGTTTCCATATGGGTTAAGATAATTAAGGTGACCTATCAGTAGCGTTCTGTCTGAAACACAGGTGTACGTCTGCTAGACTTTATTGTTCTTAATCTTACATCATGGCCCCATAATGGCAGCCGCATTTTATTAAAAGACTGCCAAAGACAACATGTGCCTCCAACACTGCGGCCCGCGTCCATCTCCTGTGATCTGTTGGATGCGCATATGTTTGAAAAGTCATTTCCGTCACTGACGAATCTTAGGATCTCCATTAATAAAATATGGTATAAAAATGCATCACATAATAAGACAATGGCGACATGAGAATGGTTGAAAATGCGTCTCCCAGCTAGTTCAGAATATTTGCTCATCTTCACGGATTCTATTGGTACAGTTATTATTTATTGGCGTGTTTTGTTGTTATACGTGCTTTTACATTGTGATATTCAGCAGAAGAAATGGCTTCGTGGCACTGCAATGCTTTTATTATTATCACTGTTATATGCAGATCCTGACTTACATAGGCCACATCTTGATCTAATGTTGAATCCATGTGCAACTAAAGGACCTAAATAAATTTGAATCGTTTGAAATATTCTAGGTTTGTACACTCTAATTCTATAGAGAAAATGTAATACGATGTTTCCTTGCATGCTACTGTGACAAACAAAATAACATGTTTTTTTTGTTACTACTTCACCCGGTGCAATCTCGTTTCGTCCCGGTTATTATCACAGCGAGCTCAATCACACTCTGCAAGCAATTTTTTCTAGGCAGAGCAATTCCCCCTCACAACTGCACACAATCAGACGCACTTTTTTTTTACTTCAGTCCTCATTTTTCGCGATGCATCAACTACATGAGCGTACATTTTTGACTCTAGGAGCTCCTGACAGCTCCGTTATACGCGCTCAAGATTGCATCTTTAGTACCGCTCTCCAGCACCCGTAAGGCTTAGCGTGATTCGGCAGGCACGATTAACAATTCCTCTGATTCCTCTGAATGACTTTGCGTGCCCTTTCCGTCCGAGGAGCGCTTTGACTAGTAGCGGTGTCATCTCCAAAAGCAGTAGTATTACGCTTGCATACGCATCCGCCTTTGTCAATGTTTCTTCCGTCTATATGCGGCCCTAAATGCGGTCACATTACCCCACAGCACCACCACCACCCGGCTAGGATTTGCGCGAGCATAGCAGAACACCGCGACCGACGCCCGAAGCTACAATAGCACCGGCCGAAACAATGGCGAGCAAGTGAAGCGGTAACTGCAGGCAACAGCAGTGCCTGGCAGCAACAACGATGTCAGCAACATGAATAGGGAGCATAGGGAACATAGCAGCGGAGGCAGTCTCAGCAACCCGTAAGCACACCCGTTGTGAAGTGGACTCGATTATGAACACGAACGTACAGTTCGGGCAGCACTAACTCACTTACCCTATTATACATTGTGCACACTAGACGACAGTTGCTAATTCAACCATAAAGGTCAGCGACGAGAAAATGTCAAGTATTCAACCCTAAAATGATATTGTTTTTTTGTGATAATATTGCAGCGATATTCACAAATTCCATTTATTCACACGTTTAGTGTCGATAATACCTAAGTACAAGATTGCGGCGATATAGCACAACTAATGCGTTGTTCAGCAGCTGTTTTGCCGTGTACCTGTCGTAAGAACTTAGCGCAGTGTACCTGTCGCCCACATCGTATTCAAGGCGAGAACACGCTCACGGAATTTTTCCTATCTTTCCTGCATCACGATCACTACCGATGTGGTGCATGCTCTGAAGAAAAAAAAACTCTTAACACAAATTATTTGATTTGTTCACTTGCAAAAAATATTTGTTCAGTTTGACAGTTTCCTACAGTAAAGGTAGATAACTAGGACATTCGACTTACTGGCCTAGCAGTGACAAACAAACACAGCGACAACGACGTCTTTGCTAATTGCAACAATAACGTAATGACAGGAAAGGAACAGCCACAATTGCCCAGACTATGTGCACATATTTTCTAATGACCCAAAGTGAAGACAAGTGTTCTCTATCGCTTCAATATAACGTTGATCTAACCCATGACTTGCAATCACTAATAGAAGTAACGTTAGTCGCGTATCCCACATATGTCCGCTTTACCCTCTGTGTGTTGTGCCTCTATGTAATATTGTGTGTATGCACGCGCCCGTACGGGACAAGTTGAGAGTAGAATCTCTGTGCGTTTCTATCTTCTCTATCGTAGGCATTGGGAAGAGTCGAATGCTGTCACAGATAGAGGAAAACCGCGGGTGAAACTTTAGCACAAGCTTGCCGGGAAGGACGTCAACAGTGCACTGATCAGGCCCGCGCGAAAACAACTGAATTGAGATTTATACCGGACCAGGTGATGAAGGGCGCTGTAGGCGCAGTAGCGTGTGTTTTGTCGGAATTAGCCGAAACGTATAGCTACGGCGCCGTAACGTCTCTGAGTTAAGAAGGAGGGATACCGACACTAACGCAGCGCTTAAGGCTGTTACGCCATCGTAACATACTATTTTTCCATCGTTCGCTGTGCGTAAGTGATCGCTATCCTCACTCGGTCCAGCGGCGTCCGGAAATAATGATAGTACTAAGCTAGCGAGAACAATTGACAATACCTATCGACTGATAAAACCAAAACTTAGAGACGATTGTTGTTGTGCGCTCCATTCGAGCAAGACCATTGAGAGCTAATTAGACAAAGACGTTTCTTGATCTTACTAGAATCCTTCACTCTTCCCTATATGGCTTATTTCGGTAGCCAATGTCGAGAAAAAGGGATTACCACGATGATGACGATTTCTTGACGGTCCTGTTTCGAACGGACACCGTCAATGTATGCAGTCCTGCCTCCCGTAGTTGCGGTATCCGACCCATGGCGATCGGTGGTCGCAACCGCTTTGCCCCACCCAGGTAGGCCCACAATTCCGTCTTGTAGACGTTACGTCGTTCTACGCGCACATTGGGCATGCATAGGAGAAACTACGCAATATCGATAAATCATCGTTATGAATTGTCTATGGGGTGGACACCTAACTATCTTGCGCGAGGTCTCTTCGTGACTCTTCTGGGAGTAAGTCAAACAGCGTGAGTACTACGGGACTAGAGCAAAGCCCGGCTTCACGGCTCTCTTCCAAGTGCTTGGACTCGGCTTGGGGTGATATGTAACTCGATACACTGCCTATTAGCACGTCATCATTATAACACGTCAATGACGGCGCGGGGACAGTGACGCCATCCCATCTAACTATAAGAGTAAGTTTCATATATATATATATATATATATATATAATTTATATATATATATATATATATATATATATATATATAATTATATATATATATATATATATATATATATATATATATATCTATTATATTTATATTAACAGATACTGACTGTACTCTACATTGAATATTGGCATTCCTCGTGTTAGCGTATCGTACATCAACGGCCACACCATAGACACTAAGGCTGGATGGGCTTTCTGTGAATAAACTCCGAAAGACTTACGGTTAGCCTACAAAATCTACAGGCGAAAACTAGGTCAGCGTATAGAAAGAGTAGTGAAATGAAAAGGCGGTAGGAGAAAGACAACTTAACTGAAATGACTGCAAACGCTGTTGTACCTATCGCTGAATATAAATATTGCTCGCTTAAAGTTTACAACAATTGTCTCCTTTGAGTGTAATGTGGCCAATACATCGCTACTTTCACTGGTATGCATTGCTTCGATATTGTTGTTCAATGTCAATTTTCAGGCAATGCCCTTTCACCCATACGGATTTACATTTTACGTACGGTGGGTGTACAGTTAAACATAGGATATCGAGCTGATGGTGCCGCCTTATACATAATGCCGCCCCGTGCCGCTGGCCGTTCTGACTCAGCGATGTCGCTACTCCATATGTATGCTCTTCCTTCCGCAAAGTCCACCAAACGTACGTTATGCCGCCTCTGACCGAGAAAAGTGGCTTAGTGGCAAAGCCTTTGCCTTGCACTCGGGAGTCCTGGGTTCAAGGGCGGACGAACAAAAAAACGCGGAGCAATAAACGAGATGGTGCATTACCATCTTCCCATTATTATATCAGCATAATTCGCTCTATGCATACTGTCTGTTTCGATCTCAGGCTTACATCGATTGCTTCTGCCAGTCTTAACGCTCATCATGCCAGTCTTAACGCTCGCTTCATTGACGACACACTACTCCGCGTGCCTTATCTAGCGTACTCGCCGTATTCGCTGTCTATCTCTAACAAGGAACATTTAATATAGGGTTTACTGTTATTGCGCATACGTACAATAAGCTCGGCAATCTTGTATAAACACACACAGATAGAAGAATCTCTGAAGCGGCTTTATACAAGGCAATTTTTGTCTCTTTTCGACGACTGGTCGCACTGAAACCTTGTTTACAATCGAGCGTCGCAGTGTTCGCATGAAAACATTTATCCAGTCAAATAGAGCGCTAAAGATGTTTGGTGAACAGATATGGCAACATCCCATTATACTTCGACGCAACTCTCATCGACATTAATGTACTCTTCGAGGCGTGTCGCTTCAAGCAGTAAAGCAAACCTCTAAAATGGTTTAAACTATTGTCAATATTTTTAGAACGGGGATTTACGCAAGGAAGCACACCCGTAGGTCGCGTTTTATGCACGTTTTCCCAAAGCATTGTTAATCTTTTCAATAGATTGTTTCTTATTATCACTCATCTTCATAGCGGGGTAGATGAAAAAGTCGCACATAGCCAGATCAGATGTAGAGAGCTAGCTTAAAGTTGTACCTAATTGAAGTACCCCACTGGGCCTAACGAGCCGTGTGAGCAGAATCGATGTCGTGATAAAGAGCTCCAGCAAGAGCACAGGTAATGATAGATAACTCCTTAATAACCTTAGCGGCACATTATATAGTTACCGCTAGGCGAGAATAGAAAAAGAGCGAAAAAGAGCAAACAAGTACATAGCAGACGAGCTAACGACACTGCCGGTTCATTGCCCCGTTACTACCACGGCAAAGGTAAAAAGACCAAATTGGTTTCATCTGTTCGCACTTATTTCTATAGCATACGTATACGTTTTAGTATAAGTTTGGCTAAAAAAATTTGAGCGATGATGAATTCATCATTCTACGCTGTAGAATGATGAACAGATTACACAGTTCGCACAGAAGGCGGACTGGCGGCAGTAAAACACAGTCAATCTTTTTTTAAATGCATCCTGCACAGGAGAATGAACTTACGCGCACATACCGTGTGGACGTATATGAGCAGCTTCTGAGCATTTATTCAATATTAGAAGATTCTAAAGAAATCTGCATCTGCCTGCAAGCGAATGTTCCTGCATGAAGCAAAACTAAGATATGATAAGTAGGGTAGGGTGCAACTAATGGCTTTCCATTTCTTGGGTATTTGCATGTGAGCTGCGATGCTGGCCTCAACGCGAGACTGCACATTGCGAGGATGATCCGCGGCAGCACTAAACGGCTGTCATGAGTTTAAGTGTATCCCCCATAATTACCTGACGTCCTTTACCCGTCCGTTTACCATTTAGTCTTTTACCACAGAGATTTTCTACAGATAACCTTGAAAAACGTACTGCTACTTCATTATAGCGCAGGTCTTTGCAAACATTTTTGCAAACACGTAATTTAATATTTGCCAGCTTGATAGAAGATATATATATATATATATATATATATATATATACCAAAAAAACTATTTACAGTAAATAAAAATGTTCGAATTCGAAGTATGTAAATTTGTACAAAAGTCTAGTCTTACTCAAATTCCTCAAGTGGCAGCCAGGAGGCTCTTTATATGACAAAGTATATAAATGCCGTTGAGAGCGTACAGGTCAAATGTATCACGTGAATGTTTAAAAAAAAAGTAGTATTCCTCGGAAAAGTGTGTCTCCTGTGCGAATACATGGGTTACACGAACGAGGTGATCTATTATTGTATAAAAAGTTGTGCTGTCTCGGGACTGACCAGACCATCTTTAAATACGTAGATAATGGACTACGAAGTGGAGCGAATCACTGGAGTTTATTGGGACGCGCGAAACAGCGACGTAAGTGAATCGAGCAGATAGATATTCGCTACCAACCTCGTTTTCATACAGTGAGACAACGAAGTCTGCCTAAGTGTTTTTGTATTCCGGGCATCTTGCTCGTCCGCTAACCGACGCTTGCTCGTCAGGGGCGAGGAGGCTCGTGCACATTTTCGAAAACAATAATCTATTATGTCTTGGCTGCGTATCTCGCTTGTGCATAAATGGCACATATGTGTGAAACCCGGGCCGCTGACACTGAAACTGTCTTTACGTTGAAGTATCCTTTCAATCCGAGTGATGTTTTACTTTGCTAGCAACTTAATGTACAACTCCACCATATACTGTCGAAATACTCTAAACCTAACCAAAAATACGCTAAAAAAAGGGAAAACAACAAGTACATGATGTATTTCGGTATGCGTATTGCATTTTACATTCCCACATGTCACTCGTGTTGTTTATTAAAGTGTTGGCTGCAAAGTCGTTTTTTAATCAATTACTTTCCAGTGATTTTGCAACATTTAGCGCTGCCCTGCACTTACACACCTTGGTTAGGGAAGGCCCATTTATGTCCAACTAAAGGTAGCTCAAAAGGAAAAATCAAATTTTGGCATATGCATATACTGTAGTATAGCTTGTGTCGTCTCCAGTCAACACTTTTACAAGAGGTTCGATTATGCCCAGAACCCTTCGTCCCCCGCCCGACAACCTTAAAGGTAAGACGATACCGAAGAGTGTCCTATATAAGTGATTCGCGCTGAGAGATTTCACTACTATGTAAGTCCAATTCATACTATTACGTACGGCTAATATGCCGACGACTAACACCACTACCAGTGCTGCATTGTTGCCCTACCCCTCATTAAGAAGCTAGGTACATACAACATTTTGAAGGTTCTCTGGCAGTTACTATGCCTCGTGGCTTATTCAAGGTATGGCCTGCCAATGCGATTCCAAGCCCGAAAGAGACAAAGGATAGCCTATAATTAAAAACAACGTTCTTGAAGGTGTTTTTAATTTTAGTTACAATTGCTCATGTCTGTTGGTGTCAAACGATGCGACCAGTCTGTAGGTAGAATTTCCGTAGCCCATTGCAGAAGCGAATTATCACTCAATTGGCTCTACATCACACTGCCACAATCGAGCAGTCCTGGCAGTTGAAAAGGCTTTGAATAAAATCGGCAAAAAGGCTAAGAATCTACCTTTTGTGGTCAGTGTATTTCTGCTACGAATGAGTTGGCCAACCATCGGAGACAACATGGAATAGCTTGGCAGAGCTTTTCCCTTGAAAACCGCTACGTTGAAAGAGCAACCGAGACGAATCGAGAAGAGGCCGGTACTTTGAACGAGTGCTCTTCATTAAGTGTGGGGGATCAGGTCGCATTTCGAGAACATATCCTAATATATCATCGTCGGTGGGAACGGCCATATGGTCTTGGAAAGTGCTACCTCTTTGTGTACGCTGTACACGTACGCTTGTCAATGCATTGGATAGAACGAGCTAAGCCGGGAAAAAAAAACAAGCATCGTCACCGATCAACGGACGTCGAAGATGTCAGACTCAGAAGTCGAACGAGATAAACTGGATACGGATGCCGACGACCTCGACCTCACCGTCCAAGGTTGGACATGCGAATGAACGGTCGAGGGACGGGGGTACGACTTGCTTCTAGTGGGGTGAAGCCCCACATGATCGGCAGGCGCTTGCAGGGAGCTTTCCTGACGCGGTGACCGTGTGGGCAACCGCATGTTCTAGTTAGTCTTCGAAAGGAAAAAACTCTTACGCGCTTCTGTAATTCTATAAATCAAGGCTCTAGTTGGCTTCAGTTAACCCTGTCTTACAAACGTTTTTTTTAAAAAACGTCCGCATCACCAGCGACGGATGCGCATTATGCATTCCAAACATTTCTAAACAAAAATGGAACGTTTGTGTGATAGGGCTATAGGCGGCGAAATAAGCGTTGCGCGATCACTTACGTCGGTGCCTCTCTGAAAGAAAATTGCCATCTCTTAGTAGCCCTAGGCGCACGTTATAGACGATGGCTTGCGCGGCTAAGTCACCGTTCGAAACGGGGCGTTCTCAGTCCTGACCAAAAATGACCGCAATATAAACAATCTCTCGACAACTCTAGAACTGGTAAGTAGATTTGCTTATTTCACGCTGACGCCCACACATGCAAACAATAGCGTCTACAATGAGCCTTTATGCAATTAATTGAGTTTACATACTCGCAATGGGAAACTAAAGTTGAACGTGTCCGACGAGAGGTTGAGTCCGGGATGTCTTTAGTGCCTCTCACCCCTGGT
>QVRM01003613.1:0-100000 GCA_003439945.1 Dermanyssus gallinae
CCCGCCAGGCTCTGCGCCGCTCCCAACGGGGTGTGGCAATTCGGGTTAGCCGGGCGTACCGGACGGTCTCCACGGACGTCCTGCTTGTTCTCGCATGCCTGCTTCCATGGGACATGCTGGCGGAGGAGAGGAGTAGGCGAAGATTAAACGGAGAGATATCATGGACCGAGGCTCGAGAGGCCACACTAGCCGCTTGGGCGGAGATGTGGACCCACCCGCCTGCCGGAGACACGAGAGGCACGTGGACACGCTTCCTCATCACGGACTTGCGCAAGTGGTATACGGCACAGGGACCAATGACATATTACGCTGCCCAGGCGCTGAGCGGACATGGTCAGTTTCAGGCGTACATGATGAAGATCGGAAAAGCCGCGACGGACATATGCGTTCTCTGCGACGCCGGAGTGCCCGATGATGCCGCGCATACAATTGAGACATGCACGGCGTTGTCTGCGTACCGCGATAGCTCACCGTTTACCCTACGGGCATCTACCGCGCAAGTGATCGTCACGCACATGGTCGACTCAATCGACAAATTGGGGTGCTGGCCTAAAATACCTCGACGGGCTCATGCGCGAAAAGATCCGGCTGGAGAATAATCGCCGGGCGCGATTCGTCGCCCGGAGCCCCCCTGATTTAACCCAGCAGGACTTACCTGCTCGGGATGCACCTACAGACTAAGGAGAGAGTTGAAGCGTGAGACTCCTCCCTCCTGGTCTCGAGGTAATGGTTCACAATTCCGAACCAGGAGGGGGTTCCGGGGGGGTGGTTTTTAGTGGGTAGTGCGCTCGAATTAGAGTGAGTCGCGTATTCCCTCTCCGAGCGTCTAGCCCCACACTACCCGTCATTATATCGACGGGTGTGCGTAAATGCATTTTCCACCCCTTAAAAAAAAAAAAAAAAAAAGGTGGTTATCGTGTCATTCTAAAAAAACGGGAAGTTGCCATACGTTGGATTGAAACCATTCTGGATTGTGCGCACAAACTCTTCAGTAATGTACCGTGATAAAGTAACGAAATGTACAGGTCTTATTACGCCGCTATTAGGTACACAAAAACTAGGGTCTACAATCAGCTGATTTAAATGTAAACATCTACAATTAATAAAGCACCCAATAAAAAACCATGTTTTCAAAAAGAAGCGCTAAGATGGTAACCTTGGAACGGCAATGCTCAGCTACAAAAAACAGCTAGATTAAGTATCCAAGGGCATACTGAGCCTCATTTTCTCACAATTGCTTCAATTATGCTTATTATGACTGTAAATCTCTTAAAATTTCGTATTTTGCAGCCAATTCGAATTAAACTTGGCAGTAACTTTTAGAATATGTTTTTAACTTTTGATATTCAGTTGATAAATCATTGAATATTATTTACCTGCACATTCTTTAACTTTTTCTTCTCGTCTTCACTAAGCAAAGCCTGTATGCATGTTTCTCTCACGACACTAAATGTTTTTTTAATAAAATCAAGTTCATAAGCATTTACCCGTTATTTTCTTAGATTCAACACTTGAATTTGCTCCGTTCTTCAGGCTGCACGTGGTTGAAATTTCAACATCAAAAACATAAACAGTTTTTTCGTGGTTATTATCGTGACGCCCCTAAGTGTCGTGAGTGCTTTTCCTATAGTGTTGCGCCAAATTGCTTACTGGGAATGTGAAGAGAGGGCACGGCTAGTTTTATATAAATCCAGGAGGCGTCAATGGGATTGCGTGCCCGAACAGCCCAGAAAAAACACCGTGAATTTAAGTGGCATGACTAAAAATATAAAGGAAGATAAACTAATTTTACCAACAAGAGGCTATTTACTACTATTTACTACTCGCGGTATATTACTCGTGCCGGCGGAGACTTTTCTGAAGTTAAATTAACCTATATCGAACACCGAAAATATAGCTTATGTCGTAACCTTAAATGTAGAAGCGTGCAAAAAAAGACTAACGAGCATTGGCCTAAAAGCAGAGTACGACAAGCATTACATACAGGCGCAAGCATGCATTTTGTATGTGTAGCTCTGCGTTTGTTTTGGTGCTTAATCATCCTTCTAAATGTTCTTACAAATAGTCAGACGCACAGTTGCGTGCAACAACAAGCATGCCAACACAGCTAGACACGGAGTGAAACAAACGGAGACAAACCTATCAATGACATTGTGCCAGCCGCTCGAATGATACCGTAGTATTTACTTTCAGAAGGTTCACTTTTTCATTTGTTGCAGTAAATCGCGGAACGTATCAGCATAGAAATGTCCAGGAAGCTACGGACTGCGTAGAACCACTGCGGAACGACGCGAACAACGATAATGGTTGTGGTCATATAGTAAAGCTATATATATATGTATATATATATATATATATATATATATATATTTATGTATATATATATATATATATATATATGTGTTGAAAGTGTATGCACACAAAGCATGTAAATATCTATGTAGACACATTACCAGAAGAACAAGTCATCTGGCGTAATGAGCGTTAAGTCGAAAGAGGAAACAACGGAAACACACATACACACATAGAAGTGCCTGTAACTGCAAAACGGAAATGACCAGCGCTCATGGGGGTAACAGTATCATCAACAGTAGTAGTAGTAGTAGTAGTAGTAGTCGCAAAACAGAAGCGATAAGAAAGAACGGGACAAGAAGAAGAAGAAAGAGAAGAAGAAAGGTAAGAGCAGCGTCGTCAAAGCCATTTGCTTTGTTTCTCGGCCGCATCGTTTAGCGTTAGGTTGAGTATAGTATCTTCATCATTCGTCATAATTAGCATCATTAGCATTGCCCCACATGACGATCATTGTCCACGTATTCATGCAGCACATCGGCTTTCACCAACTCATTGTATCCTTCTGGATAAATTCGTCCTGCAGAGGGCAATGATGATCACTAGCGACTCATCTGCAAGTATGTCACGATCACTCGGTCGGCCTCCTTGGGTCACATTCGCGCTTCGCTCTATTCGTTGTGGCTGCGGCTCGTTGGCGACCAGGTCATGATGGCGACGTGATGGTGTCCAATAGCTTTACCGGTCAACGCCCGGCTAAAGGCAATAATAAAAATAATAATACTGATAATAATAATAATAATAATAATAATAATAATAATAATAATAATAATAATAATAATAATAATAATAATAATAATAACGGTTTCGTGCACAACCGGGGGGTGGGCAGCAAAGCACGCGGACGCCAGAAAACGGAATAAAACGCTGGACTGGAAACAAGATATACTTTTGTGCCTATTGCCATGGAGACGCTAGAACCAATCAGCAAGGGAACAGAAATATTTCTTAAAGATTTAGCTAAGCGAATTCAAGAGGTCACGAGCGACCGAAGAGAGGGCCAATTCTTGAGGCAAGCGTTGTCTTTGACCGTTCCGCAGAGGGAACGCGGCATCTACTTTGGGCGCCATGGAATGCAGTAATTATATAAAGAATTTGCAATAATACGTTCAGACCTCACAATTGTAACATTGTTTAACATGTAATAAATAATAATGATAGTTGCTATGGCTAGCTTGAAAGTTAGTGGCATAGCTGGCTAGTGCTTACTAGTTGTTAATTGTTAGTTTATTACTTGCCATTAGTTGTCACGTTGCTTTACGACAATGACACTAGGTTTGACGCTAGTACGTCGTAACAATGAATTTACTACACACGCACAACTGCACGCAACTCAAATTTAAACGTAACAAATGTGTCACTTCAAGAGCGGTTTTTGACCGCGTTATTCTGCCATTTTGCTTTCAAAATTGTACAATTGAGCACGTATATATATATATATATATATTTATATATATTTATATATATATATATATATATAGTTTACCAGAGGCAGCCCGCAGGCAAGCCCTTCTGCCCGTGGCAAAGGGAGGCCTAGGCATTTTAGACGCTGTCTTGGTCACAGGTCCCGCGGTGGTCGCCTCAATATCGAATGCCTGGCAAAGTGCGTCAAGAATACTAGATTCCCCAGCTGTCGAACGATTACGTACTGTACTAGAGAATTGAAAGCAATGTCTCTTAGCACGCACTGGAGCACCCCCTCCGGAGGATTCGATTTCCCAGTCAAGCTGGACCGCGCCGTTGGAGGACATACAGCTAGCCAATCTATCTCAATTCAGCAGAAGACGAGGTTGACAAAGCACGGCTTCGAGCAGTTTCATTTAGTGGTGCTGGTGCATGGCTCAATGCTCTACCGAGTGCTCCCGTTTTAACCTTCTTAGATGACTTTGTCGTCAGGATCTGCGTTGGTCTTTGCCTTGGGGTCCCTCTAGTCGAGGAACAGGGGTGCAGCTGTGGCGAGATGGTCTCACCCCTAGGTCACCATGGCTTATCCTGCATCCGCAGCTTAGGCCGTAGGACGAGACACGCTGCTTTAAATGATACCCTACCCCGTGCTCTAAGGTCTTCTGGCTACCCTTGTGTCCTCGAACCCACAGGTTTATATACAGACACTCCCGTCGACCTGATGACATGACCTAACAGACTTTGAGGGTGGGAAGACACTCGTCTGGGACGCTATCGTGACTGACTCTTTAGCACCTTCAGTGTCAGTCACGGCGCTGCCCAGGCTGGATATGATGTTTCGAAGAAGGAAATAAGTGTCGGAAGTATGCATCTATCGGAGACTCTATGGATTTTCGACCATTTGCCTTTGAGACCTTAGGGGGCCCAGGTAAAATGACTAAGGAGGTTATTACTAAGATATGCAAGTGTCTTAGATTGGCCACGGAGGACCTACGCGCCGGTGATTTTTCCGGCAAAGGCTCTTATTAGATATACAACGTGGTAACGCCACGGCGGTGCTTGGCACCTTGTCCAGGTGATCGACACCAGGATTGGAAGTAGGGCTGATGTAGTTTGTCGCCACGTTTACTGAGGGAAAATTGTTTACACCCCGTTATGAGTTAAATATATATATATATATATATATATATATATATATATTCAATTTATTTCACACTTTATCGTGTAATATACCTATACGCTGACATTTGGTGAGTATACACATATGTACATTTAGATTTCTACTTATAAAATACATGAACATATATATATATATATATATATATATACAGGTAGTTCAATAAGTTCTTAGAATGAAAACCGAGAATTTTCCAAATCATGTTTTTAAATTTTTCTTATTCGATATACTCCCCGAGAAGCTCAATACACTTTTCCCACCGAGATTTCAGAGCTTTCATACCTCTTGAGTAGAATTCCGCGTCGTTAGACTGAAAATAGGCATTGACAGCAGCCTTAACCTCTTCATTGCTGGAAAAAACGCTTTCCACCGAGACTATTCTTCAAATGTTCAAAGAGGAAATAATCAGAGGGGGCCAGGTCTGGAGAATAGGAGGGTTGTTCAATAAGTTCGAACCTCAGTTGGGCCAGTTTTGCCGATGCTTGCCGGGACTTGTGTGCAGGAGCATTGCCCTGGTGAAACGGGACAACCTTCTTCTGCAAAGCGGGCCGTTTCACGATGAGTTATTGCTAACGGCAGTCCAACAGTCTTGCATAATATTCTCCTGTGATCGTTTTACAGCTCTCAAGGTAGTCGACCAGCATTATTTTACGTTGGTCTTAAAAAACTGTAGCCATCACCTTTCCGGTCAATGCCGTTGTCCGCACCCTCTTCGGAGGTCCTTCATCAGGTGCACACCATTGGCAAGATGCTTCTTGGGTCTCGGGAGTGTAGTGATGAACCCGGCTTTCATCGACGGTCATGAATCTGCACCAAAAATCCGACAGATTGTTCGACATCTTGGCCAAATTTCGCTGTAAAGCCAAAACAGGCGCGTCTTTTTGGCCTTGGTTGAGCAAATGCGGCAGCCATTTTGCTCTAAGCTCTTTCATCTTCAAGTTTTCGTGTAGGATAAAATGCACACTGCCTAAACTAATCCCTAATGCCTCCGCTATTTCCTTAATGTTCATTCGCTTATCTGTGCCAAGAATTTTTCGCACTTTCTCTACGTTTTCCTCATCAGTTGCCGTTTTTTGGCCTCCTGGACGTAGTTCATCCTCGGTGCTCCTGCGACCTCTTTTTAACACATTAATCCAGTTGGAAACAGTGGCAAAACATGGCGCAGAGTCACTGTACGTCTCGTCTAACTCAATTTTTACTTGGGGTCGCATTCCAACCTTTGAAATAAAAATGCTTGATAACCGCTCGAAACTATTTTTTCTCCATTTTTAAAAATCACGCCGATACGTTGCACGGGGAAAGCTATCAAACGAAATCGCAACGGCCAATCACCATAATATATTGAGTGCTAGCAGTCGAAAAGTTGCAGTTCCTATTAGCGGCGAAAGCGTGCCAAAATTCGAATTCTAAAAAGCTCATTCTAAGAACTTATTGAACTACCTGTATATATATTCAGTGCTGCGTGCATGAGCTTTCAGCCTTACGAACTACACGATAATAATGTTGTAATACACATAAGATAACACACATAAGACACTGTAAATAAAACGCACTTGAAAAAATATATATATATGTACTTGTTGCTCTTGTTGGTATTGCTGATTTTATTTATTTGAACCTTAATATCTGCAACCAACCCTAGTAAATATCACTGTCTTTTTGCGGGATCGACTTTGCGACTCCTATTAATAAGATCTCTTCAACGATAATACCGTTGCCGGACGTTTTTAGTGGTTCGCACTCTTCAATTAATAAATAAATATTAAATAATAATTAATAAAGACAATCGAATTATCGAGCAATTATTACCCATTCACTATAACCTTAATAAGCGTTTCTTTGAAAGAATGATGCCGACATACGAGGTCAGTTATATTCATCCGCAACAAAGCATAAGGCCATCTATTGACGTTAAGACAACGGGCAAGCCTTCATTGTAGCATATTTAAAAATATGCGTATCGTATTCTGTCAGTCTTATCGTTAAAATGTTTGTAATAAATGCGGATATATTTATATATATACCAGCAATATCTAACGAGAACGCGTATACGTGCATGCACGTGTATTTAATACGTGTTCATGCACGCCAGAAGTGCTTCTCCGTAAATGTCTACTGAAATGGTAAACGTATGTATATTTTCTGGGAGTTCTGGTATTAAGACGTTTCAAATGCCACTACGCATGTTTGAGAAGGGGTCAGAAGAAGACCGGTCCTCGTCCATCGGGCGAATTCCCAATAAGAATTCCTTCCACACTTGAGCTCTACACCTTCTTGATACACGCTTCTGTGTGTGGACATCTCGTGGAACAAAGGGAGTGTGGTGGGAGCCTAACAAGGTTAACTATCTCGTAGGTCGTTTTACCCTAGCTAACCGACATAATCGTCAAGTAGGTTATAAACCGTTGACAAATCTATGTTGGTCGCTTTGTCCGTTTTTCACTCCTCCTTTTTCTCTCAGAGCCGCCTGCTAGCATAGCCCCACCGTTTCTTGTCTTATCTTGATCGTCCTGTACTTTATTGGAAGTTTTGAGGTCATTTGTGCCCTCGTTTCATCTCTTTCGTTTTGTCAGTTTTCTTCATCGGTCATCTGCCCGGAAGAAAAGATATACTCTACAACCGTTGCTTTGTCCTTTCATGCTTCGTCGTCCTTGAACATACGTTAAACAAGCGTCCTCGGAATGTTGGTCATTTCCAGCCAGCTTCTTGCATTCTTTAGCTCTAAGGTATTAGGGGTAGATTCTCTCAGAATTGTTGCCAGAACCCAATCCCCCTGAGGTGGCTCCTATAACTAGCTTCATATTTTACGTGTTAAATAATAATTTATTTTAGGCGGCCTAAAGCGCCCTCCGCATCATCTAAACTTACGCCTGGGAGGGCACCCAGTGCACACTCACGTTCATGCTTAAGTGCTGCCTGGGAGTGATCCTGGATAAGGCTATCACAGAAATGTTATTTAAATCAGCAAAGAGAGGTTCCTTGCAAAGGAGCTAGCTGACGCCCCTACGCTTGTGGTGGGCTTTTAAATATCGTCTTTTCATTAAATGGAAAAACAAATCACTGTTGAACAATCTATGGGCAGGCAAAACGATCGGGTATGACTGCCACAAAGACCCAACGACGTGCGTCAGCAGTTTTAAGCCATGAGCGTGCAAGCATCGGTCTCTGTGATATTTTAGGCCGATATAATCAATGAAGGTCGTATATCGCTTGTTCTAATCTCTTATAGGGGCGAAATTGCGGCGAGCCGAGGCACCGCCAGCTAATTATATAGGGTCATCTGACGCCGTAGACCCGAGTGCATTTCAAAGACCGACGGTTTGCAGTTAGTAGAATTTGGCGCCTTCTCATAAGGCCAAACAAACTGAGGCCTGACTCAGGATTCACGCACCGCGGTATGAAGAACGGCCACTGTACTTGTCGGAGTTGAGGCCGCGTTAATATTCAATGTCAGGTACAGTCCCGTCTGTGCCCTGGAGTAAGCTCTTGTAAGAGTGGAGTAAGATACCACAAGAGGTCATTCGAGATTTGTTCGAGGCTTTCCGCGGCAGACTTCAAGCTGTTCAAGCCGGTGCCATTAAAGATAATATTTGTGAAGTTATCTTAATTTTGTGTTTATTCTTCTAGGGAATATCTAACCCTATATATATATATATATATGAAATCATCATTTATTTATTGCATCATATGTATGGTATGTATATATATATATATATATATATATATATATTCCATATAAATGGTATGTATATATATATATATATATTGGCCGAGTTTTCACCTATATATCCAATATCGTATTCACGATTGACTGCCAACCTTGTCCTCTTGTCAACTGTCAATCTTGAATACGTTGCTTGATTTGGATGGATAGATGAATTTTATAGGTGAGAGCTATGAGGCAGAAAAACAGAATATGGATAAGAATGACAGTTAATAAGCTATCCGGGATTATATATATATATATATATATATATATATTGGCGTCCTTCAGTGAAGTTGTGTCTCTCTCCACTGTCGTACACAATATTTGTGTTAAACATGCATTTTTATATTCCGTCGAGTGTTAACCTTTTCTACGCTGACAAATGAAAAATATATCCTCTTTTGAACTCTCCGTCAGCGTATACCGCGCTGCAGTACGCTGTTTGCGGTATCAGCCGCTAGTGTAGTGACAACGATATGAAACTCTCCGAAATGTCTCGCTCTGAAACATGGCTCGTCCAAGCCAGACTATCAGCTCAACGAATCAACATACAAACCGCAAATGTTACGGGAGACCTAGGTGTGTTATTCTCGACGAACTTTACATGCTCTGCACATATTAGAGAACTAACCAAATCCACGCCTGTATTTGCAAGCATGTTATTCTGGTGTTTCATCATATAGGTTTGTAGTGTTTGTGTAGATGTATATCTTCGTCTGTATCAAGAAATGTTCCAAACTTTTTATTGCTCACCCATCTGAACTCCATAGTTGTGCAAGTACATAGGCATCATTAAGAGTGTGTTAAGATCTGATGCGTGGATCAATAAACGTGGATACCAAATGATGTTTTGTACCGTTTTTTTAACAAGAACATTTATTTATAATAAACACATTTACAGCGGCATGTTATTTCAAATATTTACAAATATTGCAAGGAGTCGATAGTAATTTAAACCGACTACAGTTACCATTGGGTTGGCAAAAAGTTGCAGCGGGAATGAAACTACTTTTGTTTTCCTCTATGCGAGGGTCAGTTAAGGAAGACTCGTGTACCCATAATTGACGGTATAAAAGGTGTGACTTTAAATTCCACGTGAATAAATTTTCTATCGCGTATCGCAAAAATCGAAAGCATCAATAACACGCCTGGCTGGTGTATAGCTAGAAAACACACAGCAAGGCGGCTTCGCGGACTTTCCCACTCTTTATTCTATATGTATATATATATATATATATATATATATACTTCACACGTCACCGTGAAGGGCAGTCAATCTTCAGTACAATGCTTGACTTATAGGTGAGAGCTCAAAAACAGAAAAATAGAACATAGCATAGCAAGTGGCCCTTAGAGCGCCAATTGACGAGATTGACGCCTCTTGTCACCACGCACATCCAACGTCAATAAGCAGCACATTATAGAAAAGGTAGAGCACAAAAGGAAGGATGTAAACATTAGTTGTCTAAATGTCGTTTCGACATGCGGGTCAATATTTCTACAGGCATCAGCCGCGCATGAAGCCGAGATGAATGAGTAGGTTATTCAGATTTAAAAAACACTCCGACGAACAATCCGACATGGTACCTCGTAATTGTCTGGGCTGACAAGAGGTGCCAGATCGAAGGCTGAAAAAAAAGATCGAAGGTTGACTGACATATTGCAAAAGCTTTAAGAAAGCAACAATTCTATGAATGCCAACGCATGCTCGCCAAATCGATTCATTTATAAGAACGAAAAGAAGAGGCGTAGACATTTTTATTATTCGGATAACACGACCACCACCACCAACAACAACAACTAGTTGACAGCAATTAGTCTACACCAGCCAATACAGGAACCTCATCAACAAGTACACAATAGTATTACTTTTTTACATACAATTTTTACATAAAAGAGTACAATCATCATAGGATATTCAATAATATAACAACAAATATTTTTTTTGTACCCAAAGTTCAACTACAATGCTTCCGTTTAGGTAAGGCCACTAATCTTGCTTATCCACTAACACACTTAAGCTACTAGGTCTATTTTAGTTTAGAACTTTTAGTTCAAAGTGCGCAACATGCATGATCGGGCGCTCGAAACAGACGGACAAATAGGCAGAAACCGGAAGAAGCAATAATACCTATAACGAGACGTTGATCATTTTTTCCAATATTCTCCGGCGTAACTGCATTAACCAGCAGCGGCAACACCACCATCACCAACAACAACAACAACAACAACAAGTACGTAGCAGTAACACGCGCAACACCTTATTAGCATCGATATTGGAATGGAAGGCACTGAGCACTTGAGACCCTCGTGACACAATATGGGCGAAGCTACCGCGTTTTATACAGTATGGGCGACAAAACATAACATGGGCGAGCATAGCTGTACATGATAGAGCAACGTCCATCAAACATGATTGATCAGCAATGGTGGTGGATAAAACACATAGATCTCAACGGCATCGTTCACGGCTCAATTGCGCATATGCGTGCGTTAAACAACGGGTAATTCTGTGGCTTTGTTACAGTAATTATACTGCACAGTTACCTGACATGCACCTTCCTTGACTGTAAGTATGTGGATCACGATTTAAATGATTCGGGTCAATCAGATTCCTGGACAGAAGATATCAACCTGGACCTACTAGGGTACGAATCGGCCTGACCCCCGTTGCCGTGAGGCCATTGCGGCATGTGCAGACGAGAGGATCTAGATGATCTCTAGGACACGCTCAAGGCGCGTCTTTTCTTTGAACTGAATTGTTCAATCTGCAACCCCCTCAATATGTGTTTTTCTAGTTTTGTGCATGTAGTAGGATGCATGGGTGACTTTTAATGAGTAAGTTAAGATGCCAACGATGGCGGTGAGACGCCTAACTCAAACGTCCAAAATGGGCATCAGCCCCTTTTATTAGAAAAACAAATTCAAAAATGCTTTAGACTAGTTTATATTATATTACATTAATATATATACAGGGTTTTGAACCAACTGATATATATATATATATATATATATATATATATCAGTAAATATATATATATATATATATATAAACTGCACAGAATATCAGAGAGGATTGATATGTCCTCGTTGAAATTCTGTATCAAAATAAAAACAAATATTCGAGTGCATTTGCGTGTGTATGTGTCGGTAGGGACACCCTTAACGGGCGTATATATTCAATGTAACCACCGTTTGCTTTAATTCGCCTAATCACGCCCCATATATAGTGGTTTGAGGGTTCTAAATCTAGACTGCTAGATTGCTACGAGAGCGTATTGCAGAACATATATTGCTTCAGTCAACCTTACACTAAATGGCTGGTGTTTTTGAGCGCTTTATCAATGGCGGCAATGAGCAAGTCTACGACACCCCGTCGAGGCTTGCTAGGCTTGCTTACTCACGTGCAATATATAGTAGTCCAATTAAATCAAATCAGGGCTGTTCGGCAAGAAAAACGAAGGTGGCTTACTGCTTCGCGCTTGAGAGAAGTGAAGCAAAAGGCATCGAGCAAGTATATTGGCTTTCGCTGACTAAGATAGTATTTTCTGGCTGCTTGTATGACATACGTATTATATTGTAACGATGGACTTTGTTACAATATCTCGGGTCCTGGTAAACAAGCATGTTCGTTATAGCCACGTGACATTGACGCGCTGAGATTGCTGATCGAAATAGGTGAACTCTCAGAAGTTCGTAGTTGGACTGTATCGATCAATTTTTGAGTCTTTGCTGTACACACTCTGTCATGAAAATTCCTTCTGCGTAGTAAGCTGTTTTGTTTCTTTAGCAACCGTGTAGTCGTTGCAATCTGCTAAACTGCCCGTTGGTTTGGCACTAAAAAATTTGCAATCGGGAGATGAGTGCGCCCGGCGCGGAGGGCACAGACAATCCCTGCTCGTTACTCATTTTTCAAAGATGACGCATTATCTCCTGCCTCGGTGAACTCGTAATCTTGTTCTTGATCGACATGATCGCTTTCGTCTGCTACCAATAAACCCGATAAACGCATTCCCGATATGACAAAGATTTTAACAGAAACGTGTGCCAATTTAGAGTAGACAATATACTATTTGATACAGTAAACTAACTTATCAATACCGTAATAACGCTTTAATAGACAGCAAGGCAAAACTTAACGAATCTTGCATTAGTTGACTTGCAGTTGCCTTTAGTTTGAGCTTGGTTTGATGTAAACCTGAATAATCTCTCTACTCTTTCTCTTCCATCCCTCTAGTCTTGCATTTTATTTTACATATTGCTAGTTAGTACAATTATCAAGACTTCCATTAAGGCCCGGTTAAAAATCTTGAAAAAAAGAAGCACACAGACACACCCGTCAAGGTCTGCATTTGAGCGCGCTGGTTCAATACATCATAGTAGCTCCCACATTTTAAAGATTTTCCGTAAAGCTATTGCTCGTGTACGGTTTTTCATGTCATGGCTAATTTTAATGCACTTCGGCATTTACCTTGTCTAAATTGGAAACAATGCAAACCAATTTAAGAGTGGCCGGTCCAGGTCTCGAACTCAGTCCTCCCGAATGCAAGACAAAAACTTTGCCATTAAGCCATCTTTCTCGGTAACATATTGGCAGACTGTTAACAGCTTCACAATTCCGAACCAGGAGGGGGTTCCGGGGGGGGGTGGTTTTTAGTGGGTAGTGCGCTCGGATTAGAGTGAGTCACGTGTTCCCTCTCCGAGCGTCTAGCCCCACACTACCAGCCATTATATCGACGGGTGTGCGTAAATGCATTTTCCACCCCTTAGAAAAAAAAAAGACTGTTAACGGCGCCTGCGTTGTTTCTCCCGCTGCTTTGTTGACCGCCTCTATCACTGGGTACTTGTCTTGGTTGCGCGGGGCTGAAGTCGCCACCAGCGTGATGGGTGTAGGCGTAACGAAGGTGTAGGGTGCTTTTTTTCGGCACATCGTTCATTCACATAACCCCGACTACGTGTTGACATCCGTAACCACACGAAGCCACCATCATCGCCAACAGCAGCAGCAGCACAATGAAAGCGTGTGCATGTGTACAGGGACAGCCGAGCCAGCATGTGCTCAGAAATGCCAATATTTATAATTAATTTATCTTCCGTATAATACATTAAGTACATGTTACACATATCACGATGGAGTAGCTAAGCCGATGTGCCTAATGGGCGCGTATTGTGACTGTCACGTGTCCGTTTCGATGAGGCCAGGCCGAGCCGACCACTTCAGAAGTGTGCCCCGAACGGAGGCAGCGTTTCCACGTTGTATGTCAATATCCAGACGTTGTTTGACAAAGGACGACGCCAGCATGTCGTCGTTAGCTGGGCAATGACAGTGACCGCTATCCGGTAGTCCGCCGCATCGATCCAACCCGGAGCACAAAAGCTCCGTCAACTCATTGACAACCGTTCGTTGCACAGACAGCGGTTGGTTTCGGCCCCGTCACGTGCATGTGTTTTCTCTGGTATATATTGGTAAGCTGTTTATGGGCTATAGATGACTGTGTGCTGGTAAGCTGCCCAACGCTCACTCGATGACGATCATCAATTGTCATAACGTTAAACAATCCGGCCAGCTGGGAGCAACACGAAACGAAGGTCGCTTTGACGGACAGCGTGTCCGGACATGTTTTGACCCCCCACCACCTCCATCATATCGTCACGTGCCAGAAGACGGGGTGGGGTGGTCGCCCACATTTTTAGAGTTGTTGTCGTTGATGTTGTTGTTGTTGGCGTTGTTGTTGTTGTTGTTGTTGTTGTTGGCGTTGTTGTTGTTGTTGTTGTTGTTGTTGTTGGCGTTTTTGTTATTGTGCTGGTATTGCCGTTGTTGTGCTGCTTTCAGCTTTCTTTATGACAGTGGTACGAATGTTTGCTTTGCATATTGTCGATACCGGGATCGACAGTCAAAACTGCAGTTACAGCAATTTCTTCACTCCAGACACTTCCCACTCATTGTCGTCACAACCGACGTCACACCTGCAGAAGGTGTAGAAAAGTAGTGATTTTCCGACTGAACCACTTTGTTTGTCTAGAAGAGCTACTCGAAAGCCGCACTTCTGGTACAGCATCGCGCCCAAACGTGATTAATTGCGGGCAGAACAAAGCCACAACAATGTAAATATCGTAGGAGTACTACTTTTTGACTGATTCTGTGGCGCCGTGTAAGTGGCTCTTGTGTCATTCTGAAAGGCCTGCTCGAATTGACAAAAGGAAACAAACAAAGAGCACGAGCAAAAAAGGTTAGATAAAATAGGGATCGATTTTCGTTTTGTAAAATGTACAAAACCAGCGCAAGTGAAAATAAATATACTAGCCGCAGCTGGCAGCGCCGAAACGTAGTGCACGCTATATATATATATATATATACATATATATATATATATATATATATATATATATATATATATTACACATATATATATATATATATACATATATATATATATATATATATATATATATATATATGTATATATACATATATATATATATATATACACATATATATATATATATATATATATATATATATACATATATATATATATATATATGCTCTGATATCGGCATCTTTAGAGGAAACCCGTGCATTGTTACTAATATTGCCCACAAATAGTCGCAAATATAATACGTGTACAAATAATTTATAGATTCGTTCAATTGTTACAGTGTTATGCATAATACAAGCAAATTGTCTATTATAACATTGATAATAATACGTTAGATAGATAGATTTATCTAACGTATTATTATCAATGTTAATAGACCTATTTGGGCAGCTTTTCTATGAAGTTACCGCAACAGTGGCAATATTACTAATGTAACTACTCAATAGTCATAATAACTACTTAATTAGTGGCTTTAACAAGGTCAAGTGTTTAAAATGTACAGAAATATCTATTCATCTAAAAGTTTTGTTACCGTTCATCGAATCTTTGCTTACAATCACTCTGTATTAACGTTTGTATAGATATTCTTTATTTGCAGGCAGGAATATGCTGTGTTCAATCATGAACCTCATCCAAGAAAGCGAAATTGCTTACTGCAAAATGCTTTTAAGCGCTCAATACTTCATTAATATTTTAAAGTCGACCTACATGATCGCATTTTGACTCTTAATAGACAACACATTTCCTAATAATTAAGCAGATTTATTTGAAAGTTCTAAATATTTCTTGAATTTGTTTTATTTGTTAGTGATACATGTCAGCATTATTGAGGCTTTATTTCATTACCAATGTTTTTATTGAATGATTCCTTTGATATACTACTAGTAACACAAAAGTGAAAGTCTCATTTGCACGTTTTACTTGCGTTCATTATCCGACTGTCTACACGCTGCAACTAAAATAACTTAATGCAAATAGGAGGGGGGAATCGACGTCGCTTCACGCCACTGAGGCAGAGACGCATATGTTGACTTGCAGGTGCTGTGTAGATCCGCACCAGCGTGATCGGTTTCAATCTTATTGAAAAGTCGCGGAGGCGCGCTGCTCCGCCTATGCTGGACACCTCGGGATCATGTTCTGAGGTGTCTTTGAGTCCATCGCCGCAGTGGACGGGGGATAGAAGGCTGTCGCCTGAAGCACCCTCCTCCAAACTGTCCTACTCCTCCTGCCGTAGAATGATGCTTTCAGAAGGTCAGGCCGGAGCCTCGTATAGGGCAAATGACTCGGCCACGGACATGACAATACGTCGCCTGGAGTGCCGTAACCCATACGTGTTAGGCTTGATGTGTGCAAAGTCATTAGCAATTTTAAGGTGCTGCCGTGTGGACGATATTGACCTCTTTGCTGTCGCGGACAGGTGAAAAGCGGCGCATTCCATTGGCTTACCAGAAGAATTGCTGGTCCTTGTCAGAGGCTAAGCTAAGGCAAGCCTGTTTTTCTGTCAATCCATGTACCGCCCCGTTCGTGCGCCTCTCCAGGAGGTCGTCAGCGTAGGCAAGAAGATCGGCTCCGGGAAGAAGTACAAGTGGCTAACACTAAAATATGCGCACGTAACGATCCAGGTTGATAAGGTTACTCGTAGCAGTGGCCTGGGGAGGTACCCGCTCGGTTCTGAGCAAAAACTGAGGCGTTACCACGCGAATGGCAATGCGATCGAATCCTGCTCAGGTACAATTAGTTCCTCTTCTATGATTGTTAAAAGCGGGTTGGGCATTATTCTGGGTCTGTTACACTCCTAAACAGTAAACGGCGAAAAAGGCAAACACAAAATGATGGGATGTAATAATCTCATATCAGCCAACACTCCGAACAAGTGGGTTTAATTGTTCTATAAGTAAATTATGCCCCCCTGATAGATATTGAAGAATGGCCTATACGGCAGTATTGAGGAGTGTTGCAGATGATACGCGCTAACACATTCCGTCCCAATGTAAGATTTATTTATAAGGTTATTCAGTGTTTATAAATATATATATATATATATATATATATATATAGAGAGAGAGAGTGATCTAAAGCCGGTTGGAGTTGCTAAAGTGAGCTGCACGCATGATTTTTCTAAGTTCTCGAGTGATACCCATTAAGCTTAGCAGTATCTTTACGCGTAAGTCACATATTGCTCCCGAAGGTGATGGCGGAATTCCAATAAACTTTAGTAACCTTGGCAGCTTTTCCGAGCTTATAATATATGATCAAACGCTCCTAAATGCGGTATATCTCATTATATATTTCCTAACCTTTTTAATACCAAAAACAAAGGGTTAGAATGCTTGCTAATTCACCATCGTCTGTCATATTGGTAATTAATACTAGCTTAGAAACACACATATGTGCTATCTTGTTTACTAGCGCGATGTCGCCAGTGCTTGGTAGTTGTCAAAGTAACAGATGCTCATTGTTTGTCGCAGCTTTGCTACTTATTCAGCTTATAATGTTCTGCCGGTTCTAATATCTGCCGGATGCTCGTTTCGTGGATGTAAGCGTGTCCTAGAGAAGAAGATGGCTTATTCCAGACTGTTCTGTCCAGTGGTTTCTTCTCTTCGTCCTTTGGCTTAGTTTTTCTGGCTGAAATATAAGTTATTAGGAAGCAGATGCTTTCTATTTTGCATTTGATTTTTACTCCGTTTTTCACTACTTAATATCATTGACAAATAGCCATGAACAAACTTCTTCTAGAGTACCGCTTGCGCAAACGCATTCTAAAATGCTAAAAAAGTTTTTGATTTAACAGAACAACATTTGCACAAGTGCGGTGTAGAATCTGCGGTCGTATGACTACAGGAATTACGTAAGTTATCGTTTTTTTTTTGTGAACATTTACTAGCATGAAAAATGAATGTGAAGTAATTGCACGCCTACGCAAAAATAAAGTATTGTTTTTCTAATCCGCTTGAGAATGTTGCAATGAAGAATATAGTATCGCATGCTCAGTGTATATATATATATATATATATATATATAAAACGAGAAAAAGACAATTCAAACGTATTTATAATGTTCTTTTGCACAAACTAGGGCTCAACATGCGTGGACTTCTGTATGACATATTTACAAACAATACATGTACACCATTAATACGCACACCTTAAATACATACACCTGTTGCTACAATGCTCATCTTTGTACGCGCGTGGTTTTGTTAAGCTGTTTTGCTATACATCATCGATGTATGTTACTGGTGGTCTTTGATGTCTCTTCGGTTGGCAGTTTGAGACGTCCTTCTCTAGTTAGACGGTCGAGTTCCCGACAGAAGTGGTTGAGGGGAAACCCCACTACGTTGAAGTAATCACCACGTACTCCCGAAATAAACGCAGCTGCCAGCCCTTGTATTCCGTAGCCGCCAGCTAAATAAAAACAAAGAGCGAAACCAAATTAAATAATGAAATAGCCAATCTTCGTCAGACATGGATTGATTGAGAGGTTACGCTTCCTAGCAATGGCTCGCTTACAGTCCTCATCATCATTGGACCTTGATCTCCATCTCAGAAAAAAATCTCGCAATGAAGTAACAATTCCTTAGATGACTAGACCCCCTTTCAAAGGCATTTCTTCATAGTAGACACGGTATAAGAATCTCTAAACTTTTCAGGCTGACCCTCAGCCAAGATTTAACGTCCACGGGACTGTTTTTCACATTGCTTCATAGACGGACCCCCATAAATACAAATGTGCAATGGTGGGGTTCGAACCCGCGCATCTATGTGTCTCCTCCGGTCGCGAGGAGCAGGCGAATGCACCACGTCACCGTGCTCGACGCTATACGAATCTCTAGTCTGATACCACTGAAACCATGCCCTAAAAATTAGGCTTTATTTAACAATCTGTTTTAGATAAAACTCTATAGGAAAAACCATGTCGTATTTTCTCTATGTGCTTATTCGGATATAGACTCCGCTGCAACGCCTGTTTTTGCTGTGGCTAACTACTAGGAGAAGTAGATCACCCATACAGAGGAAATACTTTGCATACCAAAATGTAGAGGGTTCGAGCCGAAACGTCGAGCCAACACCGATATGTATGCGTCTATCTGCAGTTTAGGGCGGCAGCATACCCTATTATTTTGCTTTATCGGTAAGCACGTGTCGGAACAAGTCTATGCTTTACCCGCACGATAATACATTTGAAACATTTGCGGTACCTTTGTCAAAAGGTTCCCCCGTAGCAATATAGGCTTTGATGACGTCTTCCGAAAGAGCTGAGAATTCAACGACAGTTGTCTCCGTGAACGACGCTGCCAGCTCGTGACGTCCATCAGCGGAACGAACCATCAGTGATACCCCGCTGTGCACCTCGCTTGCCGACCCGCTTAACGCTGCGAGAATTGCCCGAGCAATGGTGATTGTCGAAATAGATTAGCTGCTATATAAATGCGCACATATAATTATAAACACCCATCTACCTGTTACTATCTATACAAACCGTTTCAAAGCAAGCCACTAACTTAACTGGATGCACGGACTGCAACTGGTAAAGTCTTTTCTGCCCCACCTTTCCCCTCTCTCTCTCTTTATATATATATATATATATATAACATCATTGTTTGGGCCACAAAAGGGTCGGTGACGGTCGAATTAGCCTAAATCTTACCGAAGAGCATGCTCTGGGCCATTTCTGCAGTTCGAGGCTTTTCAAACATTTGCCCATTCACGCAAACGATTGTGTCGCAACCGATCACCAGATCGGCTTCTGTTGTCGAGGCCACCTGAAAACTCAGATAGACAGTTGCCTATTAGTGCCTCGCTCCTTCGTTCCCCTCCTCTCTCCTTCGCCTTCCCATAGAGTCGACACCACGTAACCATAACACGATAATGTGTGTCAACGCACTATGAATATGCTACTGATACACAGATACGTTCAGTCTGCCTATACGAGGGGAACGCCTGCTCCCAATGACGAACGTCGATCGTACGGCTCTCCGAACACGTCAGCTCGCCGCACATGCACGTGTATAGGATCTCAATGACAATGATAAGCCTGTGGCAAAACCTAACCGTCACCTCTTCGTCGGCATACACATTTCTCTTGGCCGTCTTTTCAATTTGATACCGAATGCGCACACCCCCCCCCCTCCCCCTTCAAGCAAATGTAAACCCATGATCCTGGTAGTTAGCGCGGCCTGCCCCCAGCCCCCGGCTCGCGTCCTTAAGTCAAACCTGCTTAGCCTTAGAGTTCGCTGGTCTTTCGCGCGTAGTCCTCAGGCGCTCGGAAAGCTCCCTTGTCGAGGTTCTCATCGAAGGTCGACGGTATAACAGTGAACTTCAAACCGATCTGCTCGAGCAGCTCGGCTCGTCGAGGTGACCCGCTGGCCAGAACGATCAGTAGCCGGTTCAGCCGGTCCAGGTAGGGCCCAATCATCTCTCGTTGCCTTTTTGCCTTAGGGAAGGTTACGCACCCGCCTGATAGGGGACGCACGCACGCAATCGACCAGGAACGACAAACAAATATACGCAACCAAACAAACATAACGGACATTTAGTTACATAGTCATATACAATTCTAGGCAGAAAATGTCTTTGAAAAATAAAATCTTTCGATACTCTACTACATCATTCGATGTAGCAGCCAAGGTGAACAGCAGCCAATCGTAAATAGTAAACTGATCGAGCAAATATTCGAAGCGTAATATGTACGTAGGCCACCCAAATCAATGGCTACACATGTTCACCTGGAATCGCCTTGCACTGTCTGCAATTTTTACCAAACGCATATTACTCTGTGTGCCATTTTTTCCCAGAGCAATTAGATGACGCAAACAACTAATAAATTGGAATCAAAACATCTGACCGAAAAGGATATGGTAAACTGGGCAAGTACATGTAGTACGCCTAGGCTATATCCGGTTAGGACCAAATTGAGACACTGAATCGTATTCAGTATTTTATGGGCTTCGATTATATATATATATATATATATACCGTTTGTTCAAAAAGTATCGCGGGGGGAAAAATTTTCGCGGGTTACGTATATTCGAATTTCGATTTTTTTGTGGCGTTAGGTTGTTACTCATGTCTCTCACTTATGCCGACAAGCTCGGCCATTTTGAATGTTCACTTAATTGTTGACAGCTGCTTTGCTTGCACGTGTTTTGGATCGTCTTCGATTTTTACCTATTCAAAAAAATGGATCAAAGAACCTGTATCAAAATTTGTGTGAAAAACGAAATTAAGTGCGCGGATGCATTCCGAATGTTGACTGTGGCATACGGAGAAGCTACCTTGGACCGAAGCAACGTTTATCGGTGGTACAAAATGTTCTCAGAAGGCCGAGAAGATGTGAACGACGAAGAGCGTGCCGGACGCCCGAGCACTTCAACAACAGACGAAAAAATTAATGAAGTGGAGAAAATGGTATTGGCCAATCGTCGAATCACCGTTAGAGAAGTTGCTGAGGACCTAAACATATCGATTGGCTCGTGCCATTCGATTTTTATCAATGATTTGGGCATGAGACGGGTCGCCGCGAAATTCGTACCAAAATTGCTCAATTGCGACCAAAAACAGCATCGCATGAACATTGCTAATGAGATGTTGGACTCTGTCCGCGACGACCCAAATTTGCTCCAGAGGGTCATAACTGGTGACGAATCGTGGGTTTATGGTTATGACGTGGAAACCAAAGCTCAATCATCTCAATGGAAGCTGCCGCACGAACCAAGACCGAAAAAAGCGCGCCAAGTTCGGTCGAATGTGAAAGTTTTGCTGACAGTTTTCTTCGATTGCAGGGGCGTGGTGCATCATGAGTTCTTGCCACAGGGTAGAACGGTCAATAAGGAATATTACCTGCAAGTTATGCGCAATTTGCGCGAAGCAATCCGCCAGAAACGCCCGGATTTGTGGAAGAACAAAAATTGGCTTTTGCACCACGATAACGCCCCTGCTCACACATCGTTGCTTGTGCGCGAGTTTTTGGCCAAAAACAACACACTAATGATGCCGCAGCCACCGTATTCCCCAGATCTGGCCCCCTGTGACTTTTTCTTGTTCCCTAAACTGAAGAGGCCCATGAAAGGACGACGTTACGCTACGCTTGACGAGATAAAGACGGCATCGAAGGAGGAGCTGAACAAGGTTTAAAAAAATGGTTTTTTGAAGTGCTTCGAAGATTGGAAAAACCGTTGGCACAAGTGTATAATATCTCATGGGGATTACTTTAAAGGGGACAAAATAGATATTCATGAATAAATGAATAATTTTTGAAAAAAACACAACAGTCGCGATACGGTTTGAACAGCATATGTATATATATATATATATATATATACAGAGCCTTTCATAACAATATGTACATATTTTAAGGATTGGTAGAACTCGGCAAGAAATAAATTGTTCCCAATGGAAGGAGTGGGCGACAGTGTCTTGTTTAGGAGTGAGGATGAAATTTATAAGAGTAAACATTTTCCATCACGGCCAAAAGACCATTTTCATTTCCGTACTAAAGTGATGGCGTTGCGTTACGTAGTTGCCAAGTAACTAAGCTTTTTCGACAGCCACAGTTGTTATGTTTTACGTTGAAGCTTTCACGTTCAGAACCGTAAATGTTTCCCAAGACGTTTCCGCTCCCTCCTTCCATTAAGAAAAATTATTTTCTTGCCGAGCCTTACCAAAAATTCTCATACACCCTTTGCAAGTATGCATGCATTCGCTTTGGATATGGCTGTCGAAAAAAATTAGTTACTCGGCAACTACGTCACGCAGCACCATCACTTTGGTGAGAAAATGATGGGCATTCAATCTGCTATTGTCTGCGAATAGTCTCTTGATCGTAATGGCAAAATTTTACGGTTCTGCACGTGAAAGCGATAACGTAAGACATAAAAAAACATATTGACTTTTTATGACTATCCTTAATCTGGCTATTCGCCTTTCGCTACGCAAGTTAGCGAAGTGCTTTTCATTGTGCAGAATTTTCCGCGGAACACTACCGATCGGTTCCTTCATGCGTTAACTGGTTCTCCCGCCAGCGTAGATTTTGCACAACTATGTAGGAGAAAAAAGCCAGAATAGCTACTTTTATCAATTTCATCCTCACTCTTAAACAAAACGTTTCCGGACCCTTCCATTGAGAAAAAATTGTTTCTTACCGAGTTCTACCAAGCCTTAACATTTGTACATATTGTTATGAAAGATTCTGCATATATAAGTATAGCAGGATACCCTTAGTGCATAGTATAAATATATACAAATTCTATCAAACGGTTTGTTTCGAAACTACATAATCAAACTAGCGGACTGATAACTTGGGCATCTCAAAGATAAATCTAAAAACTGCATGTCTATCTATGTATTAAGTAAACCGTATTTGAGCATAGAACGTTCATATTACTGAAGTTACAATTAAGAAGATTACGTTACCAAATAACCTCTCTCACGAAAATGTGTCGTCCTGTTTTAAATAAACCCCTGGTTTTAACGTAGGGTCTTCTCTGAAACGTGCACTTTCGATAAGTGGTCGATACAGTTAACGGTATTACATAGCCGGAATGCCGCCAAACAGCTGAGCTAACTCGTCGCGAAGCGAATCAACCGGTGCTCGACGGACCAACACTGAGCAACGATGTGAGGGCACCAGCTGATCGAGCAACGGGCGGCCATAGAAGCCTGCATAGAAGGATAGCGCAAATGAAGAGAAAGAAGCAGTGAGAACTCATCCGCATTCCGACAAAAGAACTTGCAACTTGACGAATGTGCTAGAATATACGAATCTATGGACTGCCTCGTCTTGATTCCGCTAATGAAACCGACCATGGTACGACACAGAAAATGTGTAACTTCAAATTGTATATCAGTATTAAAAAAAAAAAATATATATATATATATATATATATATATATATATGAATATAACACGGTCTGGCACAATGATTTGTTTTTTGAATCTAAACTGAGAATTTATTAATATTTTTTGCCGATCAAAGCGTTTGGAGAGGTTCTTCAGTATAATCGAAAGGATACGTAGCTTTATTTTTGCATACTTCTCCACTATATACACAGTGTTACCGCATCAAGTTATGTACCACATGTGCTATCAAACTTATTACGTAAAGTCCTTGATAAGTATTGAAACATGCGAATGAATAAAACACGATTTTTTGGACTAGTTATATGTAAAGTCTGTCCTTTATTTATTAAAAACATTAGTTATATGAAATTATATTATTATTTATTATTATATAAATTTACCAGTTACGCGCGAGGTGTAAAAACGTCTCTAGACGAACTGTAAACAACAAAAAGAAAAGCCAGACATATATATATATATATATTTTTTTTTTTTTATTGGGTTAAAGGAGTATGTATAAATCACCACGCGCAAGTCATTCTTTTACACGACGTTCCATATATTCGCCTTCTATATCAAGCGTTTCCAGGTTACTAAGTGTTTGCTCACGCATTGAATATGGTTGCCGTATTTTTTAATGAGAGTTACTAGTCGAGCTGAAATAATGCCTCTGTCTCAACAGCTAAAAAATATGAAAGTCTCTGGCGAGAACCGAGACCTATTTATTGCGTCGGCGGCCGTGCACAGCGGCCACCGGGGGCAACTCTAGCACGAGTTCTAGCAACGTTCCTAGGTGCACTTGAGACCCGTTCTGGTTTTGTTCTACCATACTATGGCTGATGTAAGAGCGAAGAAACATGCTTGCCGAGCGTCCGCGATAACGCAAAAGGTCAGCTACCTATCGACAAAACCCTGTTGCTCTGCCCGGGTATCTGATGCTCGAGTGGCCTTGATAGCATTTAGCCAATTCCTTGTCGACCCCCAAGGCTCGGTGGTATGCCTGCGCGTTCCGTAGAAGGACTGCTCCGTAGATGCACCCCGGTGCCCCGTCACAAGTGGGTGCGCTAGCAGTTGATATCTCGCTGCGTAGCGTTACCTTTTAGGGTAGGGCGGTCAGGCTGCCGACACATTTGTTTGAAATACTCGCCAGGCTTGCTTTCTTTCTTTAGCCATCGTACAGTATGGTCGTTTCCCCTTACCATACATACGCCATAAATGACCTGTTACTGGCCTCTAAATCGTCACAAAGCGTGTCAAGTTGAATCAGCACATACAAAGAAAAAAAATTATATATATATATATATATCCGCACGCCATGTTAGCCTATATTGTAGTCATGAAGACCACTACAAGCTAGAGATGATTACGATCAGAACGCGGGCGTAGCCCCAGAAGGGGGCCCTGCCAGCCCCTTCCTTTGTGTCCTGCATATTGCGGAACTTTGAAAATTGTTAAGCGAGTTAAAGGGCCGTTATGCGTCTTGTGTCGGCGACCTTGTCACAATAACAAAATACCGAATTTATCTACAGTTCTATCTCGATCAATCTCCCGTTTAGCCCTGAGGCACTTTGTAACCACCGCGCATTTAGGGAAAATTGAAAGTTGCAGTTTGTCACCAAAAATCACACTGAAATTCTGGTTTTCTAGACAGAAGATTTAAAACAAGCCCATAGAAACCGTACCCTGATTAATTGGATCACTAATGGCATGGATATCACTACCATACATGTATGTAGCCCAATTGTCTTAGCACAGTCTATACAGCTTCTGTGGAAATTCTGATATGGGACTTTACCATACGTTTGTATGCAATGAAATCACGGGAACGTCCATAGCGGAAGAAATCAGCCATGTGTTTTCAAGTTAATCCACTGTATCCCATCAATGTTATGGTGCACTAGCATTTTTTGGTGAAATCAACACATTTCAAGAAAATAGAAGTATACTACTACGGTAACAGTATACATACAGGTTATGCACGCTTTATGTAGTGCATGTCTGTGTGCTGAAATGTGCATTTACAAGTACGCAATAAAAAGCTATATGTATGTATATATATATATATATATATATATATATATATATATATAGCTATATGTATGTATATATATATATATATATATATATATATATATAGTGTAAACGTAATTACATAATGAAGACAAGCACTTCAAACTAATACGTTACCTTAGTTAGGTCTAGGGCAAGCGATCCACCGCCTCGTAAGCCATCGAACGATCGAAATAGCTCATATACCATACGCTCACGTACATAGTACATAGACGTTGTTTGCCAACAATATCCGAGTGAGTGAGTGACCTGATATCTCGATGAACGGATGACGGTGCTTGTAGGTAGCGGGGCGACCTGTTCGCTCTCTTGTAAGTCCGTACTAGTAGTTCGTGTGACGCCGAGCAGATTAGATGGTGGCAAATTCTTATCGGTTTTTATCTGCTCGGGCTATTGCTTACACGAACCGAACGAGCACGTGGACGCTATATACGCATGTATCACGCAAATCATATGATGATCATTAATAATACGAATAAAGATTGAATAAACCGGTGAGACACTTGGCCCGCCTGCGCTCGGGCGGGCGTGGGTTGGAGTTTAGGCACTAAGGATATGGCCTCGCATGCATGGATAGCATTGCCACCGACATAAAAACCTAGCGACGACGACCAGCGACCATTCGCCGTTGGAACATCGAGTATCGTCCGCCGTGATACACGCACGTCCACTGACGACAAAAATGGTCGTGCCACCAAAACGACACAAGGCTTCCCTTGTTCCGTATGCCTCGCCGGCCACCGTCTCGTCGGCGGTCCCGAGAACCCTGGATGACCTCATCAATTCCGTGTCCGTCTGGCAGAGGTCGCTAGCACCGGTGCTATGTCGCAGCATTCCGACCGTGTTCGCGATCCTCGGAATGACATTTCTGGCGCCCAAATCGCAGACCTATTCGTGTGCCCCGATGTACCAGATGAACGACGACGCGTGGCGCGAGTGGAACCGTGGTGTCGATCTGAGGTGCAGCTATCGTCCGCTGGACAGCGAGGCAACATCATCGCATAACGGCGTCGAACGTTGCAGTGCGTGGACGTTTGATACAGCCGATTTTACACGTACGATCAAACAGGAGGTGAGTACCCGACGGGTGGCACTTTTGTGCAATTTATGGGTTTCACTTGTTTATATTGTCTTTACGAATGCCAACCGTTATATATATATATATATATATATATATATATTTGTACTCCTTATTTAGGTGGTTTCGTGAATGCATGCAAATCTATTCCGTTACCTTGGACAAATATACATATCTATGGTTTTTACATCGGACTGAAATTTCTTGGCGCAAGTCTCCTAACCCCCTATCGGTATAACCATGTGAGCAATTTATTTAAGATTTGTTCTAGGCATAATCGAAACTCTATTGAATTAGCTTTGGAGTCTTGACTGGTAGGAGACTGCTACACACCATCAAATCGTTTTAACCACCTTTAGCATGCTTATCCTGGACTAATTTGGGTTTTCTCCAGCAGAGGAAACTAAATGTAATAGATGGGCAATGCTGTCAGTCAGTCTGTTAGGCTGGTGAATGGAAGAAAAAAAATAGTATATCTAGAAAGCGACGTGTCTCCGAAAAAAACATGTTCCCATCGAAGCGAGGACTAATGATCATGCAAAAATCGTCAAAGTGGACCAGCGCTCAGCTGATTACGCAAGACTCGCTTCTGTTAGGATCCGGATAACAGATTTGATACCGCACAGAAGCAACGTCGCTATCAATATGGACAATAATCGACAAATATCTCGATTTAAATCAACTGTAAATCAATGTTGATCCGATAGGGCACTCGCCACTTCTCCTGATGGCTCATAGCACTGTTCTATGGAGACCTGGGCCATCAGAGAGTGAAGCTTAAGGGGGGAGGTGCGTTTAGTGGGTATGGGTCTCAGCGGCGTAACATCCATCCGCTGGGGTCGAGTCCCACACAGCTCGAGATGGAAACCGAATTTTCCTACTCGTAGCAGTAGTGCGTAACTGCATTTAACCCTCCTCCACAAAAAAAAAAATCAATGTTATCTTCCATTAGATTATTTGAAGCCTTTAAGCCCTACCTAAATAATTGCTAACCACCGTCTCATCGCTAAAATATAGGGATATATATATATATATATATACATTTAATACATATATTTGATTATTTCAGTTTAATTGGGTTTGCGGAAACGAGTGGATGCAGGCGTTTAGTGAGAGCAGCTTCATGGTTGGTATGATGGCGGGAAGTCTTCTGTTTTCGCACGTCTCCGACTGGTAAGTACGAACTCGGACGCGAAAAAAGACTCATTATCCCTCCATAGCAAGCACCAAGTTATCACAATTGAACCCTTACAGAACAGTATAATACAATACAATACAATACAAGTCTCTTTTATTAAAAAGGGGTTTTAACAAGTCACATATTTTGTCGTCGTCCCGTGCGCGGCGGGCCAGGCGCCACGCAAAAGCATTGTTAACGACTTCGGCATTGGCTATTTCCAGTGCGTGAATAGTTACGCCGCTCCGTAAGTTGTTCGTCCTTACAGTGAAAAATTTTGAAAGTCGATTTTCTTTTATGATCTGTCTAAAAATACGAGTGTCAACCCGTCGTTGGTACTCCTCTACACTAGGGAGTACAATTTCGGCACGAACAATTTTGCAGCGCCAGGACAGACGCTTAATGAACCTGTCCTGCACGCGTTGCAACAGTGCCACATCTTTCCCATGGAAGGGTGCCCAGACATGAGCGCAGTACGTGAGTTTCGGTACTACTATTGTTTCGTACAGTTTTATATACATTTTAAGGTCCTGCAAGATAAACGTTCTAAGGAGAAGGTTGCACAGTCGAGTCGCTGCAGTCGCTGTTTCCACAATATGTTGCCGGAACTTAAGTTGGCGATCAAACGTCACTCCCAGGTCTTTGTACGCATTGACTTCATTTATAATGTTTCCGTCCAAGTAATACTTAGCATCATCAGGAATGGTCTTTAAAATTGCGCATTTTGGAACAGATAACTCCATTCGGTTAGCTTTGGACCAGCTGGATATGAGATTGACTGCTTTCTGCAGTTCCGTTCGATCCCGGTCACTGTGTACTTCGGTATAAACCTTGAGATCATCAGCATACATTTTGTAAGTGACATTGAGTGCGCTGAGAGCACGGCCAAGATCAGTGACAAAGATCGCGTACAATACCCCTACCACTATCATATAACTCATACCAGTAGCGACACCCACCCGCGAGACATGCGGCCGAGAGCAATGAGGCACCGAGAGCCGGGCATGTTGAGATATCTAGGATAGGTGTTAATTTATCTAGAACAGATCGATATCCAGGTAGCCTTACAACGTGATAACTGTCCAGATTGTAGCATCAGCATGGCCGCTGACTCTCAGCGATATATGGTTGTCTATCATATATTCTCAATGAACATTGCTTAAAGAGAAGTCGATCAACATCTTGGATCGAACCGACAATAGATACCCCGGTAGATGAAACTGTTTTTAACCAACCAAGCAATTGTACCATACGAGGGCCGCATCCTTGCTAGTCGGATATGTAAAATGAAAAAGGAACTCTGAGTGATCTTGGACTTCTCTAGCGCCAAGGTGACAACACACACACACACCATAAGGAAATCAAATGTTCACTACTACGCTAAACACAAAAACGACTACAGCAACAGCCATAACAACAACAGCGCTATTTGCTTGCTGTATGCCAAATAACTGACTAATGAATTAACTAATTAATCTTCCTGTAATTAACTAACAAGACGACATACGACATACGATTGTGATACAAACAATTCCTGTTGTGTATGTCGTCGGCGTCCGTGATTCGGTCAGTCGTTCTAGTTAGGTAAATGTATATACATATATATATATATATATACATACATATGTAGTACTTAACCGATTAGGACGATTGACGTCTATTGTCAATTGCATCGTGTACCACTTCAGGTACGGTCGCAAGTGGTCGATCACGGCGTCGGGTGTACTTGCACTTATCGCGGCCATTGGTGCTTCGTTATCGCCGAACTTCTCCACGTTCGGGTTGTGTCGCATCGCCTTGGCGATAGGAGTCGGCGGTTGTCAAAGCGGACCGATGACACTCGGTAAGATACTCGGAAGAATCTATTGTTGTTCTACACATAGATTCCTACTCTACGATACAATGATTACTACTACTACTACTAGTACTGCTACACTGGCCTCCGACACGGATACAAACGATAACACCAAACAGTTGAACAACTCCTCCATAATGGCACGCTCACGCAACAACAAGTGCTACAAGCACAATGAGACGCCGCCGAAAATTGCACCACATACTAAAGTTCACAGCAGTAGCAGCAGCAGCAGCGGTAAAGGTGACTAACACTAAGAAATCCCAATAGTATTCTAAGGTCAAGATCACTATTTTGTGTAGTGACCATAATTAAAACTGTGATGATAGCAAAATCATTAGCAGGCACGAAGAGCTGTCGCGACCTTCTGATGCCTTCTGATGACAACGATTCTTCTACGGGTAATGGTGTTGATAATGATGGTGGTGATGAGGATAGAGGTGGTGATGATGGTAATGATGATGGTGATGATGATGATAGAAGATTGTGAAATCCTCGATATGTCTCTAACTTCTTGACTAGTGAAACCAAACCACACCAAACAACTTAGTCTGGGATTACTTCTCATCTCTAATTGTCTAATTTTCAAATGTCGGCCGAATTGGCTGATTGATGGTCGCGCGGGGACGCTGTTGGCAAGTACAGCCATGGAAACAATGAACGCCAAACACCGATCTGTGGTTTCGTTTTGCGATGTACTCTCCTGGACTATCGGGATCATGCTGCTACCCGTGTTTCCATACTTCATCCGCGACTGGAGATGGCTGCAGTTTGTGTTGAGTTTTGGAGCTCTTCCACTAATCGTGTCCATCTTGTGAGTACCGGCTGGATGCCTTCACGTCTAAGACACTAGTAATGGCGATCTGGTAACGTTGTCTGGAAACGTTACCAGATCGCCTCTCTATTTAGACTCACTTCGCTCAAAGCAACGAAGGCTTTGAGCGTTTTGTGCCCATCTGCACATCGTCGTGGCGCTAGCTAACTTGCATTAAATGCTGACTAGACTTGTTTTTTAGACAAAGCCAGCTGGGTTTCGTTTTACTGCCGGTGTATTTTGCGTTATGGTGTTTATAATTCAATAGTCATGTATGTAATTATGTCTAATCCGTTTTATGTTCGCTATCATTTTGGCTGTTTGGCGAAACGATACCAAATCTGTGGACTGACTCCAAATGTATACAGGGATACATAAAACGATGCAAGTGCGGCGTCTTCGAATCGGTTCCAGGCAATGTTATAAAGGCAAATCATAATTACCCGTGCGACTATACAATACACCCAGTAAAAGCTTATTTTATGAGGAGTAAACAAAACTGATGAAAGGCATTTTTTGGAGTCGCATGTATCACGCCAATTACGCTCTGTGAGATATTGTTGAAGCTATGTAAACCCTAAACCTTGCAATTTAGATCTGAATTTCAAGAAAAAAAACATCTACATGTTATATGCTGGATAAAATAAGTAATGGCTCCGCTTTTCTCCACAAATTGCTTTACAGTCACCGCGTCCTGATGACGCAGGACCCATAATATATGTACATAGAATTATTTACATATTCAAGCATGTGTGTAGATATACATACTCGACCAGTTCGACTTCGATTTCGAACTTTAAACCTTGCGATCGACCTTGTATTTGTTGACGCTTACTCACATGTGGCAGGCAATATCACTACCGTTTGTCTATCGCAGGCTGGTTGACGAGTCACCCAAATGGCTTCTGGCAACTGGTCAGAAGGACCGGGCACGCCCGGTTATTCGCCGAATGCTGCGCAGAAACGGTTTCGCCGACGGCGACCGAGAAGTGGAAGAGATGATCTACGTATCCTCGAGTGAAGTCACAAAACAATGTGAGGCCCAAGCGCGCGAGAGGTCATCAGTCCTTTCGCTATTCGGCGGGCGCTCGACGGCCATCACTACCCTGGCGTTCCTCGTTCAATTGTGAGTGACAACATAGCTCGTCCCAACCCCCGCGTGTCCAATGCTGCATGTTTTTGCGTCCATTGCATACACGTACATCGTGCTCTTACTGCAGTAATAGTATACTAGGCACAAGCACTGTTGTGATTTTCGTATCGTTTCACCGTACAGGTCACCATTAGTGTTGCAGCTGTTGGTGCGGTAGCTGTAACATACAGGTCGAGCCCGGTGGCGTAGTGCTTTCGTCTGCGCCTCGCAACCGGAGGAAACACATAGGTGCGCGGGTTCGAACCCCACCGTTGTACATTCGTATTTATGGGGGTCCGTCTATGAAGCAATACGAACGGCAGGCCCGTGGACGTTAAATCTTGACTGAGAGTCAGCCCCGAAAGGATTTTTTTAACCACCCCCGCGTGTCCAATGCTGCATGTTTTTGCGCCCTTTGCATATACGTACATCGTGCTCTAACTGCAGTAATAGTTTACACTAGGCACAAGCATTGCTGTGATTTTCGTAGGTCATCACTATTGTTGCAGCAGGTGGTGCGGTAGCTGCAACATACGAATAGATCCTGGCGCTGCTGGTGGTGAAGCTGGCCACCTCGCGACCGGCATATTGAGAAGCCCAAGTATATGTCCTTCCGTAGACTAATGTCAAGATTTGGTGACGACAACAACAACAGCAACAACAACGACGACGACAACTTTGGCATCAACAAAAACAACAATGACAACAATTGCGGCCGTTCAGTTTATGTGTGCGATCGGCTGGCTGTGGCGACGAGTGGTCAGCAGTAGAAGACCACCGATGTTCTAGCAAGGTGTACGTACGGAATGAGTGCGTTTTCTTCTTCTCGGCTTCTTGCTTTGGCGACGAACGTTTGAGCAGCATTGGTCTCTCGCCATGGGCCGTCTCCGTTTTTCCCCCGAGTTCTATGTTTGCGGGAGATAGAAAAATATAAATAGAGAGAAGAAGGGGGGGAGAAGGATAGTCTGTAGTCTGAGCATCGACGGCTAATTTCACTTATGACGTCCACAGCAGCAGCTGTCGACTGATCTGTGACTGAATCCATGTCGACAATTCTACTCGAGTAGCCTTGCTCTTGCAACTTGGCTTACCAAGAAGAATTGCTATAATTTTGTTTTAATTTTAATTTTATGTATAATCCTTCCAATGTAAGGCTGTATCCATGTAAGCATTTAAAGGGCCACACAGTTTAGTGCTGCTAACAATACAAATATCTGTGAGGGAAGCTCTTACAAATAATGGTTCTATGTTTTTGCTTTAATTTAATGCAACAATCATACTAGGATTGCACACATAAAAATGACAGACGTATATAATTCGAGTATATAGTTTTTGAAATGCAATGAGGCAAAATTTTCTTAGATAACGAGCACTTTTTTTAAAAATTTTAGTGTGTCTTACATGAGTTCATTCTCGCGCGTTTGCTTTGGCTGCAATTCTCTTCTTTAGTCCGTTATACGGTATGGTCTACTACAATATGATGTTCTTCGTCGTGGACGTGGGAAACGACCCGTACTTGAACACACTATTGGCGGGTGTATTCGAGATACCGAGCCCGTTTCTGATTTTCACGATGGTCAGGTTCTTTCGGCGAAAGGTGGTCTACTACATTCTCAACATTTCGTCAGCGCTTGCGATATTTGCGCTGTGCTTCACGTTCGACGGTATGTCCTACCTATAAATCTTGTTAATTTTGCGTGTAAATTTGACCATTCCTAATACATGACCGACTTCGCTTCATTTGCGATGACATGGGCATAAAGCTCACGCCGGCTTTGCAATCAGTATTCGAGTTCTAAAGAAAGTTACATTTTCAGATGTGATTCTATGGCAGCGCAACTATCGAATAGAGATTAGTTAAATGCACCTGCTTAGTAGCGCCATTTTTGTTAGCCAGGTGTCTTAGCAGCGCAAAAAATGACGTTGCCTTAGTTTTCGTTGTTGTCGTTGTTGCTGCTGATACAATTGTTAATGTTGACCTACTGTATCTCTAGTTGCTATATATATATATATATATATATATATAGAGAGAGAGAGAGAGATTGATATTTCTCTGTATCTCTAGTTGCTATATATATATATAGAGAAAGAGAGAGCAAGATTGATATTTTTTCTTTCTGTTACGGGTTTGCTCTGACAATATTGTGTGTTTAACGACCGTTTGTGCAACGTGCAGACCAGACAAGCATGCGGCGGACGTTCGGTGCCATTGCAAAGGTTGGCTGTCAAGTGCTGTTTTCCGTACTGACTGTCCACGCGAACGAGCTCTATCCAACACGAATGCGTTCAATCGCGCTCGGGCTGTTCCTGACCGTGGCAAGCGTCGGTGCGATGGCTTCACCTCTTGTCAAGGGCATCGTAAGTATAGCCTCTTTTGCCGCGCGCGCAAGCGTCGATAGAACCGCCCTATCAGCATCTGTCACGTCCTGCTAGCATCCTGTCATCCGAAAAATACCCTTTGCACTTTTCACTCTCCTGAGTTCCCTGCGGCGACACGGATATCATACATAGGCTGCTGCTGTTAGTGCTATACCGCTACTAAGTCAGATTGATAGTTGCTAGTAAGTAATTTTTTTATTCTAATAGAATATTATTAAATGTATAATAATATATATATATATATATATATATATATATATATATATATATATATATAAATATATATATATAAATATATATATATATATATATATATATATATATATATATATATATATATAAATATATATATATATATATATATATATATATATATGTATAAATATATATATATATATAGAAATTTAATTTTTTGGAAAATTAAGAAAAACAAAAAAACAATTTCAACTTAAACCTTGTAGGCTAATTATAGTCTGATCCCGATCACGCGGCAATTCGGTCGACGAACAGTATATATGGCACACACTCAACAACAACAACAACCAAAAAATATTGTGCCTTATTACCCATCGCACTAATATTCGATCTTGACCACTATTGCATTCGGGGCGTGCATCGCGTGATCCCTTACACTTCCTCACATTCATCTACTTGGAATTTTAGTTGCCGTACTTTCGAAAGATTGACGCACGACAGCAAATATTTGAAATCACATTTCCATATCTTGGGCACACCTTATGTCCTATTATTATTATTATTATTATTATTATTATTATTATTATTATTGACTGTTTTCTCACGGTTTCTTTTTTGCCATCGGACATGCAGAAGGATATGTCATTCATAACAGCTCTGAACACAAGCTGCTGCCTCATTGGACTCCTTGTCTCATTACCGCTACGCGAAACGTTTAATCGGTCGCTTCCGGACGACGACATCTCAGACCAAGACGAAGATGGCGCTACCGTCGCCGACAAAACTTTACCTATTAATCTCAGCATTCACGTTGTCGACAAGATCGAGCTGGCGAGCGTCGAAACTTCGAAGTTTTGAGAACTCACCTCAGAAGCCAGCTAACCTGCGGCGACCCAAACTTAGCTAGTAACCAATTTAGAGAACTAAATGAAGGTAAAACAAGCTTTGCCTATCGTCAGATGCGTGCACGCTCTCGTGGAACGGCTCGATGTGCCTCTACGAGCGAAGGCGCTCCACTTAAAATTCAAGGCTTTGCTGAATATGTTGCTCATTTTGTAAAACTTAAACAAAAATTAGGGCCAACTAGCACATATATAAGCAATAACGATATAATAGTAACTAGAATAGCAGTTCAGGGTTGTTTTGTAAACTTATGTAACTAATGCAGTGAAAGCACTAAAAAATGCTTTGCTGTGCGATGCGTAAAATAATGGGCCATCGTTTACAGCCAGCGTGCCGCTGGGCAATGCGCGATATATTTAAAAGAGATACAGTGTACATAACCAAATGCAGTGTATATAAAAGTTCACACACGAATGTGTCGATGTGTTTGCAACCATTTATACTATAACCAGCCTACATTATAGAGGGCCCAATGCCAACAGAACGTAAGTTTTAGTGCGTTAATAAACTTTCCCCGATTAGCGATACTGTTAACGGGTGATGTGGCTTAGAGTACTATTTGCGTTTTTTGTTTTCTCACTTCTCACACGTTTTTTTTGTTAAATGAAAAAAAATGACCTCTATTGCAAATGGGCAAGGGTTATTTGCTCTGAAAGTTACACAATTTCTCACAAAAGATACTTAAATATAAGCACGTAGCGCCGTACCGTTTCTCTGAACCGAATATGGTACGCGAGGGTGGGTGAAATCTATCTTCATGAGTTAAGTTGTCCACGGAAAGCAATGAAACCAGACACTGCGTCCTTGTGGCTTTTCTTTTGTAAAATTTCGACATCGATTTTAGTAAGTTTAAGTTCTTAGTTCCCAAAGTATTTTTTTGTTGTTCCGTAAGGCTGATGCCCGTTAACGCCTTTTTCATGTTATGGGCGATTTTGAATCCACTCCGGCATTTACCTTGTCTAAATTGTAAACCATAAAAACCAATTTAAGAGTGCGGAACACAGCGACCCGGAGTGGGTCTTGAGCCGAGGCCTCCCGAATGCAAGGCAAAGGCTTTGCAACTATCTTGCTTGGTACGTTGGGAAGTCTTCCGTGAATCGATGTATTTCTATCAGGTTTTGCATGTACTCGTAGATTTCGGTGTTGGCAGTTCAACGGGCACGCTCTCACGCCGTCCCGCTACGCCAAATACCTAGGGGTAACCTTAGACACAGCTCTAACTGGCCTACCACACATCAGGCAGGTTATGCAAAAGGTGGCAAGAGTCTCGGCCAATCTAGCCCGTATCCTTCCCCGGGAGGGAGGCGCGTCCGACCCCAAACGGCGCCTACTAGCTGCTGTTGCAGAAGCGATCGCGCTCTATGCCGCACCAGTGTGGGCGGACTCAGCACTCAGCACTCAGGTCACGACCCGCAGGCTCTGTGCCGCTCCCAACGGGGTGTGGCAATTTGGGTTAGACAGGCGTACCGGACGGTCTCCACGGACGTCCTGCTTGTTCTCGCATGCCTGCTTCCATGGGACATGCTGGCGGAAGAGAGGAGTAGGCGGAGACTAAACGGGGAGACATCGTGGACTGAGACTCGACAAGCCACACTCGCCGCTTGGGCGCAGATGTGGACCCACCTGCCTGCCGGAGACACGAGAGGTACGTGGACACGCTCTTTTTATTTCATTACGGACTTGCGCAAGTGATATACGGCACAGACACCAATGACATATTACACTGCCCAGGCGCTGAGCGGACATGGCCAGTTCCAGGCGTACATGATGAAGATAGGGAAAGCAGCAACGGACATATGTGTTCTCTGCGACGCCGGGGTGCCCAATGATGCTGCGCATACCATTGAGGCATGTACGGCGTTGTCTGCGTACCGCAATGGCCTACCGTTTACCCTACGGGCATCTGCCGCGCAGGTAATCGTCACGCACGTGGTTGATTCGACGACTAACTGGAATGCTGGCCTAAAATACCTCAATGAGCTCATGCGCGAAAAGATCCGGCTGGAGAATAATCGCTGGGCGCGATTCGTCGCCCGGAGCCCCCCTGAGTTAACCCAGCAGAACTTACCTGCTCAGGACACACCTACAGACTAAGGGGAGGGTTGATGTATGAGACTCCCGCCTCCTGGTCTTGAGGTAATGGTTCACAACTTCGAACCAGGAGGGGGTTCTGGGCGGGGGGGTCTAGTGGGTAGTGTGCTCGAATTAGAGTGAGTCATATACTCTCTGCCCGTGCGGTTAGCCCCACACTAACCGCCATTATATCGGCGGGTGCGCGCAAATGCATTTTCCACCCCTTAAAAAAAGGGTCCCTCATGCGATGACGACGAGCCTCAACGTATACCCCACAGTAAACAGCGCGAATTTCCTTGCTCTATTTTGAGACACGCTGTGCGCATCATGCATTTTAAAGACCCCTACAAAAAATACATAAATAAACTGGCATCAAGGAGAAAAGACTGGCATTATATAGCATCATAGACTCATATAGCATTCAATTGGCATGCTTCTATTACTAATGACACGGTCATACATGAAAAGTTCTCAGCAACTGCTCATTACTTACTGCGTCGGTAATGAACCTTGACATCCTGACCGACCACTTCTAACATACCATCGTGTTTATATTAAGTATACATTATATTATCGAATTAATCAATTCATTTTATGTGCTTTAAATATTTGCTAAATTTATTACTAAATGATTCGCTCGGAAGTATTTACAATGTTTTTTTAGCTACACTTTAATTATAATTCACGTTACTTTCAACGTCAAATTACTTTTTTAAATTTATTAATTAGGGTGGGAGCTGAGTAGTTTTCTACCGGCTATTTGCTAAAGCTTGCAAGTTTCTATGACGTATATTCCTATTTTGTTTACGGGGTCGCCGTCCTCTGTGGGGGGATTCTTGCTGATTGTGTCGTCCATAACGTAGGCGGCGGAAGCAGTGTCACCATTATCCTTCACGTCGTCGTCGTCGTCCGGAAGCGGCCGGTTGAATGTTTCCTGCAGGGGCAGCGAGACGAGCAGTCCAAATAGGCAGCTTCCTATATTCAGTCCGGTTAGGACAGGCATACTGATCTGTAACGTCCAAAGATACCAAAAGACGACGAGAAAGGGACAGCTTGTATAAACATGACATTCAGCAAGGCATTCGGGTTGTATCGGGTAAAATAGTTCGCACTGTATCTGCCTCGGAAGATTTAGGCAGCATAGAGGCATCGTTAGATCTCCAGGTTAAGTCTTATTCACCTAGACAAGATGCCCAATACCGCGGCCACGTTCCCGCATTGCACTTCCAAACACAACTGTTGGCCGAAGAAGTGGCTATTTTAAGGTCTTCACAAATTCCGTTAATTATGTCCGTAGCTATGCGGCCCGGCTCATCCAATGTGCAATCGAGTGCAAATAGCTAGAACTCCATTGGCTTCCACCCCGAAGCAGTGCTGCGGCAGACCATAGTAGTTGCTACAAGGAGTTGGTCAAGGCCACATCCTAGAGTAGCGTCCGTCCATCCTCAAAGGCGAACCGATATATCTCGTGACAGCGCCTATAGTCACTCGGACAGAGGCTCATGGACTTCAGTGTAGAGGGGTAACAACGATGATCTGAGACTTCGTATTAATGCGTCATTTAGAACTCTTGGGCGCCGGCTGGCACCACGAGCGCTAGAAAGATGAGGTTGTCGAGCAGAGTACACATGGGAATCCTGGGTAGCGCGCACAGCCGTATATCGGCACCCCAGATTGGCGTGATTCTCGGTTTTGAACGACGCTCGGACATAATGTCAAGTCTTGCTGATTTCACGTTTCTTCTCACATATTAAGGCGCGCACAAGACCAAAGCTTTGGAATTGCAACTATTAAGTATCTTAATTCAGGTATAACAGATAAATCTTGTTTGCACGTTTAGATGTATATTACCGAAATAAAAAGAGCGAGATGCGAGTGATCCGGACCAGCTCAAAGACAAAGGAATTTTCGCGGAAGCAGCAACAATTGTGAAAGCTCACCAGAAAAAAACACCTCAGATGGTGCAAACTGCTTATATTATTATATATTTTAAACTAGTTGTTAAAGTTTGCGGCCAAATAACCCAAAAAACAGTGTTTCCATCCTACCACCCGACACGGCTGTGTTAGGTGAAGTACATGGTGCACTCGCATAGAAAAGGAGATGAAAAGTTTTGAACGTGAAGGTAAAAATAAGGTAAAATTATTTTAGAAATAACATTTTGTATTGGTAGCCGAGCTTGATAGCCGGCTCGACATATGTTGGCGACAATGACCGCTGCAAGTGAGTCGGAAGTGAGTAATGCTGCTTACCAAGCTCTTTAGGATATACGCTGCTAACGAGCCGAAACGTGCCGCCATGAAGAACACGCCCAACGCGATTCCGCGTGTCTTTGTTGGATAGCTCTCGTTCACATGTACGGACATTATGCTCCATAAAACCTGGGCATTCATTTTAGCGATTCCGGCGGCGATCATGCGGAAAAACGTATCACCTGAAGACCACGCAATTATTGAACATAGAGCAATAACAACAGAAATGTAGCGAAAGATTTAATACAATATATATATATATATATATATATATATATATCTATATTTATATATATATATATATATATATATATATATTATATATATATTATATATATATATATATATATATATATATATATTTATATATATATTTATATATATATATATATATATATATACAGTGCATCTACTATTTAGATTGACACTTTGGTCTGTTTTGTAGCACTCACTCCCTTAGTGGACGATTAATCTTTATCGATATAGCATCAGCGGACTATTTTTGGATTCTCAAGTCCATATTCAAGGGTGTTGGCGTCCACTTGATTTGAGGCATTTGGCGAGACGTAGTGGTTGCTATGTTTTCTATTTTCACATTATCTCTAAGAAGTCACTCGGAACGGAATAGCTTAAATAGTAATGTCCAAGTAATGCCTTTGAAATTGTCGAGCGCTTGCAGGCTTTGTGAATTCTACTCGTGTCGACTAACCTACGGTGATGTACTACGTAATATCTTGGAGGGTCTAAGCGGCACGGTTACTAACTTTACAAATCGCATCATTCAAATCTCCTCGGTCAACGTTAAAAACGCTCCCGATGCATTTCGGTAGCGGTTCGGTAGTACCATGCAGCACTGTGTGTTACGCGTCATACAATTCCCCTAAATTACAAAGGGCACACGTATCTGATTCTGCCTTTCCGTTTCTCATTCGCCGTTCGCAGGTTAATTTCAGCCGGAACCGCTATTCCCGCGCCTATACAGCTCTATGCTCGTACGAAATCGAGCTCCCTAACGCCTTGCCAAGTACCTGATAACTTCTCACATCCCTAAGGTTGTTAACATGCAAGTTAAAAAACATCTCACATCTAGCGCCAATCAATAAATCTACATTTGTGTTCCTCTCCTCATTTAGAGGTATCTCTAGTTCAGTGGAGCTATTTCTTCTTCTACATAGGTGTGTGAAATCTACGTTTGTGGGAGAACCAGTTAACGCATGAAAAAACCGGCGTGTTCGGAGAAAAATTCTGCACAACAGGAAGACACGTCACTAGCTTGCGTAGCAAAAAGCGAATAGACAGATTGGGGAAAGTCATAAAAAGGCGATAAGTTGTTATGTCTTACGTTAACGCTTTTTCCAATTGAAGAATCGTATTTTTTTTTCATTACGACCAAAAATATATGTCCAAAAGACCAGTTTCACGCAATAGCAAATTTAATGCCCACCATTTTCGTACCAAAGTGATGGTGCTGTCGAAGAAACTTAGTTACTTGACAACTACGTAACGCGACACCATCACTTTGGTACGAAAATGGTGGGCATAAAATTTGCTATTGCGTGAAATTGGTCTCTTGGACGTACATTTTTGGTCGTAATGGAATTTTTTTACTTTTTTTTTAAAAGCGTTGAACAAGCATTACCGTAACAAATCGATTTTTACGACTTTCCTTAATTTGGTTATTCGCTTTTTGCTACGCAAGCTAGTAAAGTGTTTTCGTTGTGCAGAACTCCGAACACGCCGGTATAATCGCAAATCGCAATCGTCTGGTTCTCCCGCAAACGCAAATTTCGCACAACTATGTAGGAGAAAAAAGGCAGAATCACTACTTTTATAAACATCTTTCTCTCTCCAAAACAAGAAAAAAACAATTTCTTGCCGAGTTTCACCAAATCTCGCATAAAGTACATAACGATATGAATGACCCTATATATACATATACATATGTATATACTTATAACTTCTATGAGGCCTAATTGTCAATGAACTTCTGCTTAAATGACCAAAACAAACATTTAACAACGTGAATTACGAAAATATAAATTCTCGGCGATGCTGTGACCGCCGACACAACGCACCATCTGACGTGAAGAAAAGTGTAGACATTGCGATCGCGGATGGGATATACAGGACGGGGTAGAACATCTTCCGTCGAACCAGCTTGACGATCGCGAAGACAAGAACGAGGCCTGGTATCTCGGGCATACCGGCAAACAGTGTGTTCGTGTACATGTTGCTGCCCACGTTCATGATGAAGGACATCATGTTGAAGTAGATGATTGGATTCAACGAACTAATGCAACATCCGTACAATCAAAAAAACGAAAAGAAAAGTATCACGTAAGAAACACAACGGGGGCTCAAAAACGTACCTAGGCGTAGAATACGCGCTCAAGTGAGAGATACGCACTGTTGTTGTTCAAATCTGGTCGACCCCATTGGGCACAACCCTATGTCTACATCAAGCTATGAGCTTGTTTCATACATTGTTGCCACATCTACATCAACGTTGAGTTTGTTTCATTCTATAAATCATCGTAAGACTATTACATATCAACAATCATTTTTTGTATATTGCTGCGCCCTATTGCATGTTCAGATTGATACTACTGCGTTGCTTTCAGACAGATGGTTTACAACCGAAGGAGACACATAGGTGCGCGGGTTCGAACCCCACCGCTGCACATTTGTATTTATGGGGGTAGTCCGTCTATGAAGCAATGAAGTGAAAAACAGTTCCGTGGACGTAAAATCTTGGCTGAAGGTCAGCCCGAAAACTTTTCTGTAGATGGTTTACAGATGGGCGGAGTACTTCGTTCGTTCACACCGATATGATCAGGCGTGCTGAGCTGACTGAGCGTCGATGATCTTGCAACTTACAACTGGATGAGAAATGACAAGCTGATGATTGTCGTGGAGCGGTGGCTAAATAACGAAATCGCTGAAGGCCTGTCGGACTTTTGATCGCAACACTTTGTGACGTTGTTGCGTGGTGACGAGTTGCGAATCGTTTCATCGACATCTCGGTCACCGTCGGCCATGCCTTGTCTGCGTAACATTCGGCGAACGATCGGGCGCGCTCGCTCCACCTGCCCTTGTGCCAGAAGCCATTTGATTGACTCATCAGACACGCTGCAAGAGAGTGAGTGCACAGTGAAAGGGCGAATAATAGCATAGATTATTATTATAGATGCGTAGGTGCAGAGGTTTATACGGATGCGTAGGTAACATATACATGCATAGTGCATAGGACTATATATGAGTGCGTAGGTAACATATATGCTGCCGCTCTAAGCGCCCTTGATATAAAAGGGTGACATGTGAATTTAGGTATACATGCCAAGCGAACAATGAGTCAATCAATCAATCAATAGACGAAATACAAATGTGTATATGCTCATACAGTATGTACACAACTAGACAAATGACGTAATACGACTTGGGCATAGTAGTTCAATAAGTTCTTAGAATGAGCTTTTTAGAATTCGAATTTTGGCACGCTTTCACCGCTAATAGGAACTGCAACTTTTCGACTGCTAGCACTCAATATATTATGGTGATTGGCCGTTGCGATTTCGTTTGATAGCTTTTCTCGTGCAACGTATCGGCGTGCATTTTAGAAATGGAGAAAAAAGAGTTTCGAGTGGTTATCAAGCATTTTTATTTCAAAGGTTGGAATGCGACCCAAGTAAAAATTGAGTTAGACGAGACGTACAGTGACTCTGCGCCATGTTTTGCCACTGTTTCCAACTGGATTAATGTGTTAAAAAGAGGTCGCAGGAGCACCGAGGATGAACTACGTCCAGGAGGCCAAAAAACGGATGATGAGGAAAACGTAGAGAAAGTGCGAAAAATTCTTGGCACAGATAAGCGAATGAACATTAAGGAAATAGCGGAGGCATTAGGGATTAGTTTAGGCAGTGTGCCTTTTATCCTACACGAAAACTTGAAGATGAACGAGCTTAGAGCAAAATGGCTGCCGCATTTGCTCAACCAAGGCCAAAAAGACGCGCCTGTTTTGGCTTTACAGCTAAATTTGGCCAAGATGTCAAACAATCTGTCGGATTTTTGGTGCAGATTCATGACCGTCGATGAAAGCCGGGTTCATCACTACACTCCCGAGACCCAAGAAGCATCTTGCCAATGGTGTGCACCTGATGAAGGACCTCCGAAGAGGGTGCGGACAACGGCATTGACCGGAAAGGTGATGGCTACAGTTTTTTAAGACCAACGTAGAATAATGCTGGTCGACTACCTTGAGAGCTGTAAAACGATCACAGGAGAATATTATGCAAGACTGTTGGACTGCCGTTAGCAAGAACTCATCGTGAAACGGCCCGCTTTGCAGAAGAAGGTTGTCCCGTTTCACCAAGGCAATGCTCCTGCACACAAGTCCCGGCAAGCATCGGCAAAACTGGCCCAACTGGGGTTCGAACTTATTGAACAACCCTCCTATTCTCCAGACCTGGCCCCCTCTGATTATTTCCTCTTCGGACATTTGAAGAATAGTCTCGGTGGAAAGCGTTTTTCCAGCAATGAAGAGGTTAAGGCTGCTGTCAATGCCTATTTTCAGTCTAACGACGCGGAATTCTACTCAAGAGGTATGAAAGCTCTGAAATCTCGGTGGGAAAAGTGTATTGAGCTTCTCGGGGAGTATATCGAATAAGAAAAATTTAAAAACATGATTTGGAAAATTCTCGGTTTTCATTCTAAGAACTTATTAAACTACCTGTATATATATATAGGCTACACCACAGGATTTACCCAGTCGAGTATGAGCACCGCATGTGAGGTTTTCAGGTTCTAAAGCTGCGAACTAAGTCTATCTGGTCAAGTTTGTATGAACATTCGTGTTTAGTAAGTTTATTTGGCTGATGTTTATTTTACGATTTACCTTACCGGCATTTTTATTTGAATGATATTCATGCATTTCTAGATATGACTGGAAAATGCCCGGAAAATGTCGTCGCAACGATGTACCCAAAGGTAAAGAACGGCACGCATTTTCAGGTTCATTGGCGAATATATATATATATATATATATATATATATATATATATAAAAGCCCCTGATATAAAAGGGTGACATGTTTATTTAGGTATACATGCCAAGCGAACAATAAATTTAAAAATATATATATTTATATATATTTACTTTTTTAATTTGTTTGTTTATTTTAGTTCAAAGTGTTTGTAAATTTAAACCTGTCATTTGATAAATATGAGACCACAAAACTTAGACTTACATAGCCACTATGATTGTCGGAACAGATCCGAGGGCGTACGCGAACGACAGCCAGCGCCAGTTGCGAATTAGATAGGGGAGGATGGGCAGTACAAAGATGTAGATAATGCCGCCCAACACGTCACAAAACGAGAATGCAGCTCGGTGCCTTTCACTCATCGTTTCCAGGGCTGTACTCGGCAATAGCGCAAACACGGCCACATCCAACATAGCAATAAATTAGTCAATCAGACATGGTTAATACGTAAGTCTGGGCATCTGTTTCGTTAGTTTAGAGCTGACCACGTCGTGGCCGTATAATAATCATAATGATATATATATATATATATATATATATATATATATATATATATATTAAGCGTTTATTATCACTATGTATATGTAACACTAAAACTTCTATATAATATAATTTTATATATTATATACTTATTATAATATACAATATATATAGAATTATAATAATTACAATATTGCTTCTAATTATTATTGCCTGAATGTCGGTGACCACTCAGCATCATCTTGGCGTTGCCTCTCTGTAGTTTCACTGAAAACCTCTTTCGAAAGACGCGGTCGATTTTGGCTCCATCTCAAAGAGTTGTTTCCCAAGCTCTTTTGGCCAGTCTAAGGGCATCCTTGCCCCAAACGCCAAATGACCTGGGGCCAAACGCCATTACAACGTGGTCTTCAAAAAGATGCGGGGGCGAATGTGCAATTGGTGCATCTCCCCTTGGTGAATGATGATGTGGCCGGCGCCCGTGCTGTCTAGTGCACGATAGCCGAGAGCGTACGTGTCGGAGTTAGTGACGTCCCACGCCAGCGGCCGATTATCCCGGCTGGCAACCCGACCATCCAGTCGTCGCCTGTCGTCTCTCCACAGTCCACCAGGCTCCGATGTAAACGCGGTAGCCGACTTGTCTAAAAGCGCGCCCGAAAAGGCCATTGATAGCGTTGTGGCGGCCCTGCGTGAGCCCGGCCAGCTTAATAGAGCTAAGCCGGTACAGGCCGCGCTCATTCACCGTTCCACCACGTAGACGTTTCGCTCTCTCAAGCATGGCAATGCCAAGTCTAAGGCCACTGGTGGCGCGAAACTGGTCGTTGGCTAGCTTACTATCGACGAGCTTCGACGGAAACACGTCGAGCCACGCTCCAGCGGCATCGGATGAGACCGCTTTTAGTCTAATGCTGTCCACATCTAACTTGCAGGCCGACACGCAGGAATTAAGTGGGTAGTCTGCGTGGCGACTTGGTCCCACCCCTTCTGTCTAGTGCTGCGGAGATGCAGCTATTTGACGAGACAAGGAAGTCTGTCTGTTAAGTCAAGGTCCGTGGCCGAGCGAATGTCCATGCCACCCAGCAGGACCGGTAGGCTTGTCTGAGTCTATTCCTTACATGCTAACGGTTCCAAAGCTCTCTTAACCTGGTCGCCCAGGTGCAAAGTTTCTGCAGACGGAAGGAAAGCAGATGAGGTCCGTCATCGGGGGAATACCACGGTGCCCAGCAGGTACAGCTCACACCGTTTCTTTACAGGGATGCCCGGGAGCATGCTATTAAATTCAGTGATTACATGCTGTCTTTTTTCGTCTCGAAAACGCTCTAGGAAGAGCTCGCACTCTAAAATTCTTGATGTCTCTGAATAGCACCGAAAGATCGTTGTCAAAAAGGTCGAACTTAAATATATATTAAATAATAATAATAATAATAATAATAATAATAATAATAATAATAAAGCGTTTCTATCAAAGCGCTTGCCTCTAGTTTTCATTTTAGTAACAGTGCAGTCGTGGAATTCGTGTTGTTTTCTTGGTGTGATGCAGTATGTTTCTATATGTATTAAGTTAAAACGTGTTTTCGCGTTGTTGCCTGGTTTATTTGTGTCGTGCTTGCGTTGATAAGATCGTTCTAGCTCGTCGTCGTCCTAGTACTGCATTATTCGCGGTCGCAGTATTCTTATGGAATTTGGTACTGTACTACTACTACTACAAAAAAGTTGTTCTTGTGGCTGATGGTGATGATGATGACGAAGATAATTTATTGTTGATGATATCATTGTAGTTAGTGATCGATTTTATCATATAGTGTTCAATTTGACTCCACTATAATTGGGATTACCTGTTATGAGCGTGCTCTGCTCGTGCTGTTACGTTACGTTACTTGTGTATTTTGCTGTCGTCTCATGTTTAGTTAGGATTGGTTATGTACAGCTGTATTCCATTGGTGTGTATGTGTGTGTGTGTGCTTACCAAGTGTTACGATGCCGTTATAGCCTCCTGCCCATCCGATAGCCATCACGACGCGAAACACGTTGAACGTGACGAAGGTTGGCGCCAACGGCATCATGAAGGCTCCGACCGATAGCAGCACCGTCGACAATACAATTGACCGCTTCCGACCGTACCTGTTGGTGGCGTACGTTGCACACAAAGTGGTCAATTAAATGTGGTATCTCTATATCTAATTATAAGTAATTTAATACGTTTACTTTTTATACATATATATATATATAAAGTGCGTTGCAAAAAAATTGCAACTCATGTTTTTTGGAGATAATTTCGGTTTGATTCATTTGAATGGCTTGAATTTTAAGGGCATGATGTACACGACGAAACACGAGTATGGTGTTAATTTCGTTGCAATCTCATAATCGGTTCATACAAAGGATAAAAAAAAGTGTGAAAAAACAGTGTTGCAAAATATTAGAAACAATAACGCCTTACGGCGTATTCGATGCTTAGCAGGGCTGTATGAATTATTTGATACTACATATTCTATTCTAGAAACGGGTTTTTTGTCTCTGCTTCTGAATCAAATCGTAAACTCGGTCTTTCATGAAGTTAATGAGCTGTTGTAAGTACGAAAGTGGAATATTAGTCCATGCTTGCTGGACAGCTTCTTTGAGGTTCCACAAATGATCATATTGTCGACCATTTGCGTAAATCTGCTTCACCAAATGTCCCCAAAGATTTTCGATGGGATTCAGGTCTGGACTCAATGCCGGCCAGTCAAAAAGTGGCACTCCTTGTTCTAGAAAGAAGGCTATAGTGCTAGCCGAGGTATAAAACGTGGCGTTGTCTTGTTGAAAAAACTACGTCAGGTCCCCCAATTCTTCTGAAATGGGCTTCGAACTGGGAACCGTCGATACGCTGGTACTCGTCGGAATTGTTTCGGCCCACAATCGCGACTAGATCGGTCTTCCCATTATATCCAAAGGCGCTCCAATATTTCAGAGAACCACCACCGGCCACACGTTTCGAGAACCGTTTAGGTTCCTTCCGTAAGTCGTGCCAATAGTACTGACAGCCGTCAGGGCCATCGAGTTTAAATGTCTTTTCATCCGAGAAGACGATGTTTTTCCAATAGTTATCCCAAGTTTGGTATCTATGCGAAAATTCACGCCGTGCGACAATGTGCTTCGGTTGCAGTCGCGGCATGAGCTTCCTTTTCACATATCGCACGTTTTTGTCCGAACTTAACACTCGGTACACCGTGGATCGGTGCACTGGCTCTCCCAAAATAGTCCTGATCCTGGAAGAAGACATTTGGTCATGAGTAGCCAACTGTATGATCCTACACCGATCTCGAATAGTCAAAACTGGCTTACGCCCACTGTTAGATCTGCACCTTTGGTTCACTCCAGGGTGTAAGAACCTGCTGATGGTGCTCTTATGCAGTCCTAATCTGGTTGCTATAGCAGTTACTGTATGACCGAGCTCAGCATATGCCTTAATTTTTGTCTTTTCGTTATCCGAAAGATCCTTTGTACGACCCATGGTTTAAACATACGCTTCGCCGTTAGTTCGGAACAACGACTCAGCTGTAGAATATTTTGCAGCTATAGAATGATTGATTTAGGTAGACATTATTCCTGACATTTGATCCTCGGGATCGTATATCAGCGTATATCGACTATCTTTACAAACAAGAGCTGTGTTGTTCGCATGTTATTGTTGCTAATATTTTTCAACACTGTTTTTTCACACTTTTTTATTTTTTCGTATGAACCGATTGTAAGATCGAAACGAAATTAAAACCATGCTCGTGTTTTGTCATGTACATCATGCCCCTAAAATTTCAAATCGTTCAAATAAATTAAGCCGAAATTATCACCCAAAAACATAAGTTGCTATTTTTTGCAACGCACTTTATATATGTATATATATATATATATATATTATAGGTAGACACGGGCGAAAGCCTTTTCTGCAAAATGTCCCGAATAGTTACAATTATTTAAATGTGTTTAATTGTGGAAACTTCAAGCTGAATGAAGAATTATTGAACTTAAATAAATTTGCCGTCCGAAGAAGAGGGTTTCCAAAAAAAGTATATCTATATATTTATATTAGCCAACTTGTTATGGGCATATTTGAAAAATGTATTATATTATTTCTTTTCTTGACGCTAAATAATTTGTGTGTTCTGTTACCAATGTTGTATTCTGCGTACCAGTCGGAAACGTGCGAGAATACGAAATTCCCTATTATCAAGCCGGCCATGAAGGCGCATTCGCAAAGCGCCTGCTTCCACTCGTTTTCGCAAACCAAGTTAAACTGTTTCACAAACAAAACACGCAGAAAGAGGTCAACACAAAAGTACAGGTTAGGTTTAGTGATAGGCAATACGAGAAGAATACAGCAGCAAAACGTGACAATTGAGTTACGAACAGAGTGGGCACGCGCTGCACCACGGGCGTACTACAGTAGCTAGCCAGCATTTTGTTTGACTGGCACATTATCGACAATATTGTCCTCAGTACTTTTATTTAGCTTTGAGCTCCACAAACACCAGTCTACTAGACGATTTGGACTTGAGATGGTGCCTGGGAGTGGAAGTATCATTGAGAACTACTTTGCTTGCTGCTACTGTACTACGCTAAGCTTGGATTGCCGACAATCACACATTATGCAACTGAAGCTGTATGTCCGTCTATTATCTATCACTCGAAATCCAATCGATTCGACAAAAGTAAGCTGCTCAACAAAAATAGGAGCAAGAGCGTTTTTTTTTACGTCCAGAGGGTTTATGTCATAGCCGAAGTAATTAATAGACGAAACGGCAATTCAGGAACGCATCGCTCACAGCAAACTCCATTTTGGTGGTTCAAGGAATTGCTCTTGGCTTTCATAATGGCAGCAACTAGACTGCCAACTATTTATTATATTAAAACTGTCACGCACTAAACGGATATATTCATTATATTTGTCTTAGACCAACTCCAGCATAAAACTTGCATTTATGCATAAACAAATTACAGATTTGATTATTAAGAACACTTACAATAAAACAACTCCTTTAAAGAAATGCTTAGGCTATCGATGCATGCACAAACTTCAGAAGATCTACCTGAAGAGATCAAGATTACCTATTTACGGAACGACGGGAAAAGCGAACTAGTTGGTATCACCCACCTGCATATGCGTATTACCGATGCAATATTGCGACAACTTATACATACACGTTTATTTTAACACTATTATGTAATGTATGCATTATTAAACATCTGCAGATGACCCACAATAGCGATAGTATGGTTGGAAATATATTCTGACGTACACGACACGTATGAGCGTCTTTGCACTTTATCATAGGCATTCATTATATTTATATATATATAGATATATATATATATATATATATATATATAATATATATATATATATATATATATATATATATATATATATATATATATATATATATATATATTATATATATATATATATATATATATATATATATATATATATTCAAACGTTTAAACGCTCGTCGGATAGGGTTGTAAAACCCTCTGTTTCGCAGATTGAATGCCCTCACCTATATCCTAAAATTAAATATTTTTTCTGTGTTTTGCTGGTTTTCTCTATGTAAGCCATTCGTGGTGATTTCCTTGCTCTAGAAGGGCCGAAAGGTCTTCTTCGTGCGTGTCTGCTACCAAAGCAGATCCTAAAAGATTCCTCTTGATTATGGAGCATTTTGTGTTGAATGTCACTAAGCCTGGAGAATCTCATACATGAGCCATATCCGTGCCCACGTCACACTTATAACGGTAGTTTTGAACATGCACAGATACTATTTGCCAAGCAACCTATCTTTAGGTATCTTTATGTACCTACCTCTCTGAAAAGCAGCAAGACTGACAGAAAAAAAAGACTAACAGTTGGAAACGAATCGAATTCTGTCCATTAGACACGACTGACCTCTTGTTTCATCGTCCATGTAAAATGTGCTGTATCGTACGTCCACGCCTGGCAATTTTCGATGCGTGATGAGTTGAGTGATGACGATACGTTACTGTCGGGCCATGAGCTATAGCTGCAGCTGAGATCGACGCGCTCGTTCCACAGACGCCACTGTTCGTCGGTCATGTTGTACATGGGGCTGCAGTCGTAACTCTGCGCTTTCGGCACTAGAAAGCCAAAACCATAAATGGAACATACCAGTGTCCAGTAGTGGATCAGCAACAAGGCTAACGGTAGCTGCCAGACAGAGGACGAACTGATGAGATCGTTGACGGTCGTCGTAATCGTCGGCGAACTCAACGAGGGCTTTGGAAAACCCTGTTTTTTGGGTACACCCATTGTAAGCAGTGGCTGCGACAGGCTGCGTCACACTGTCAGTTAGTTGGCCAGAGGTCCTGAACGGCGCGATCCTGAATCACGGCAGAACTTGTCGTTGTTTGAACCTTGCGTTGACTTCAGACACACACACACACATACATGCATGCATACATACATACACACAAACAAATGCTTGTACTACTCAGCTACGCAGAGCTGTGTAAAGCATTAAGACGACGTGTCAAGTCGATGAACGCGACATTGACACGCGGAGTGTGTTCGCGCTCGGCGCGTACACCAGCTGTATGCCGTGCAGCAGTACAGCCGCTTTAAGCTGGCCGCTTGTGGAATGGGAAGAAAATGCCGGCCACCAACGCCCTCTATGCACTTGTGCAGATGTAGCAAGGGGATAAACACCTGTTCGCCGCTACTCGTATGCGATTTGCCGTATAGTCAGTCGATAGATAGATAGTTAGATAGATACGGTGCGCCGCTATTCTAAGCAGTAGTACAGTTTCCCGGACCACACACACACACACAACGATACGGAGTTTCCTTTGTCGGAGAACGAAGGGAATTGAAACAGAGTGGCAGGACAACAGGACACAGTCAGCCCCTGCCACCGGCCCAGGGGCATTTAGACCGTACGATCCAAATGTCCGTGTGATCGATTGTGCAGGGTGGCCAAGGCTACTGTTGTTTGTGTCAATTAAGGTTGACCTTAAAAGATGACGATTAATGATTGACTAATCGTTACGGCACTCTACCTGCTGATAGCTTATCATATCACACATCGCAGTGGCAACACCAATCGCTAATTTCGAGCTCAGTTTATGACGGAAAGCAGGTGTAAATATGTGAAATATAGCAACTTAACAAAAAGCGCCAATGGTTTAAAGAAATTGGCCAATATAGCCATTATTTTAACGACTTAGCAAATTGTGCACTAGATACACAGGCTTAAGTCCTGGCTTATCAGCTGAAATTCGTCCGCTCAGCAATAGGCAAAGCCGGTTCTTTCCGTCGCTAAGTGTACAGGTTTGTCGCATTAAAGCGCAATCACATTATCTCTCAGACGTGGTTTCTGCGGCTGTCATTCAAACAAATAGCGCGCGAAGAGTGGCAATGACGCCCACAAACGGATAATTTGCTTTATTCGGCAATTACCAGCAAAAATGCTGCTTAGAGAATTATTAGTAGCTGTCTTAAGCCGGATTGTACCGCGGCTATTAAGTGCTGCCATTAGCATTATTGTTACTATTATGATTTCGCCAAAACCTTAAGCCTGTTAAGCAATCTGAAGATACTCAGATACCCGTATGCAGCACTCCTAACGAGATAGTGCATGTCCTCTGGTTATTGCGCCATATGTGATGCTCATTTATATATATACAGGTAGTTCTTATTCGATATACTCCCCGAGAAGCTCAATACACTTTTCCCACCGATATTTCAGAGCATTTATACCTCTTGAGTAGAATTCCGCGTCTTTAGACTCAACATAGGCATTTGACAGCAGCCTTAGCCTCTTCATTACTGGAAAAACGCTTTCCACCGAGACTATTCTTCAAATGTCCGAAGAGGAAACAATCAGAGGGGGCCAGATCTGGAGAATAGGAAGGTTGTTCAATAAGTTCGAACCCAAGTTGGGCCAGTTTTGCCGATGCTTGCCGCGACTTGTGTGCAGGAGCATTGTCCTGGTGAAACAGGACAACCTTCTTCTGCAAAGCGGGCCGTTTCACGATGAGTTCTTGCTTCAGGCAGTCCAACAGTCTTGCATAATATTCTCCCGTGATCGTTTTACCGCTCTCAAGGTAGTCGACCAGAATTGTTCCACGTTAGTCCCAAAAATCGTAGCCATTATCTTTCCGGCCGATGCCGTTGTCCGCACCCTTTTTGGAGGTCCTTCACTAGGTACACACCATTGGCGAGATGCTTCTTGGATCTCGGGAGTGTAGTGATGAACCCAGCTTTTATTGACGGTCACGAATCTGCGCCAAAGATCCGACGGATTTTCGACATCTTGGCCAAATTTCGCTGTGAAGCGAAAACACGCGTGTCTTTTTGGCCTTGGTTGAGCAAATGCGGCACCCATTTTGCTCTGAGCTTCTTTATCTTCAAGTTCTTCTGCAGAATGAAATGTACACTACCCAAACTGATCCCCAAGGCCTCCGCTATCTCCCTAATGTTCACTCGCTTATCTGCGGAAAAGATTTTCCGCACTTTTTCTACGTTTTCCTCATCAGTTGCCGTTTTTGGGCGTCCTGGACGTAGTTCGGTGCTCCTGCGACCTCTTTTTAACTCATTAATCCAGTTGGAAACAGTGGCAAAACATAGCGCAAAGTCATCGTACACCTCGTCTAACTCAGTTTTCACTTGGGTCGCATTCCAACCTTTAAAATAAAAATGCTTGATAACCACTCGAAACTTTTTTCCTCAATGTTTTAAAATCACGCCGATTCGTTGCACGGGAAAAGCGATCAAATAAAATCGCAACGGCCAATCACCATCATATTTTGACTGCTAGCAGTCGAAAGTTGCCGTTTCCAGTAGCTGTAAAAGCGCGCCAAAAATCGATTTCTGAAAAGCCCATTTTAAGAACCTGTTGAACTACCTATATATACATATATATATATACTCAAATGTATGTGCTCTCCTAGCCTAAGTGCGTGTGGTCACAGACTTGACAACTTTGGTTCCGCGGCGACTTCAATAAGCGGCCCTACGACGGAGGCAGCCTTCCCCCTTTGTAGTAGTGGTTGCTGTAATTATTAACCAAAGATTGATTTACAAATAGACATTATAGGCATCACATTTCCAGAGTTAAGACAACACATTTGCTAATATAGATCACACGGGCGGCCACAGAGTGTACATATGCACTTCGGCGAGATTTCATGAAAGTTCTCGCGCACACAGATTTTCAGGTGGAAGCCGTGGACGGTGACTCTGGTGACTAGATGTCGGTTCTCTAACTGCAGCTTTGTCACGAATGCGACGTCATTGCCTTCGTTTCATGAAACAGCGGTCAATGTCGGCCATTTTACTTCCCCAACCGAAGACGTATTCTCTAAAGGCCGTCGTCTTCGGTAGGTTGTGCACCCTCTGCAAGTCTTCAACGAACAACGGCGACGACGCCAGTAAGTACACTAGCGTATTGAGGCTAGTGCGGTAGACGTGTATTGCTCTCTTTAGGAAATTGCCTTTAAGTTATTAAACGCACTTAAGTTCGGCCTCGAGAGATGAGGCCAAATCACCTGAACACCGTAGGGTGCGGTCGTTGCAATCTTCAAGTTAAACAAGCTATCAGCAACCGTCATCAGGTCTGTATGGGTTTTTGACACTATGAACGGATTGTAGGCGTTTTCGGACTCTATCTTCAACATGCCTGGAAAAACTTCATCATTTTAGTCTTGCTCGCGTTAATCTCCAGTTTGTTCCGTCGACATAGCTCTGTATAGTTACAAGCGACTGCTGCAAGTGAAAGCGACCTCGGGGGAACAATACTAAATTATTGGCATACATAAGCGTTTCCACCTGTGAATGCGTACTTTGTATTTCTGTTGGGAGATCACTTACAAACATTAAGAACAACAGGGAACTCCGATTATCACCCTAAGCGACACCTGAACAGGTGATCTGAGTGATCGGCGCATGCCCCTATCGTCTATTATTACCTGTCCCTCCTGCAAGATACTTCTTAGATGTCCTAACAAGCTCAGGGAAACTCCATAACGTGTTAGCTTGTAGAAGATAATTGTTCGCAAGGCCGTATTGAAGGCCGCCTTGAAGTGCACGAATACAGTGAATAGGTAACATCCCTTTAATCCGAAGTGTACGATGTACCGAGTTTAAAAGCGCGGTGCACGCAGCCACTGTTGATTTGCCTTTTTTAAATCTGTGTTGTTGCTCAAGGAGCCCCGGGTTAAGATAGCCATCAGAAGCTAATATACTACGCTCGGGTTAGCTACTTCTCGATATGACGTTGGAGCCAGCGGGTCTCCTTTTCTCTTAGCTATGAAACTAAGGAAACTGGTCCTCCATTCCACGGGTAATTGGGACGCTTTAAAACTTTATTAAATAAATAAGTGAAACCCGGTACAAGCAAAGTGACCTGCCGAAGATGTTATTTTCCACAAAAAAAATCGGGCCTGGGGGCCTTACCCAGCGGCGCGTTTTCCATTACGTCAGTCAGAAAGCGCCACGCCTTGACGTGTCCAGATGACCACATTACTTTGTCCATTAGTGAACATAATAGGTGTAGAACGAAAAATGTACACATTTGGTTCTATTATGAGGCAGAAGCCCACCAGGTGCTGTGTAGCGCACAGTATGTCGTGAGCCGCTCGATTGAGGTTTACGTAGAGAAGCTTAATCATTACTCTTCTGTGGCGGGTTTCCACCTGGAAGGCGTTGCCTACCCTTTGCCAGTCTTCCGTCGACGCGAGGGCTCTACGGAATATTGTCGCCAACTTCGATTTGACGCCCGTTCAGCGGATCTGGATGCTACTGGTAGAGCGTCAGGCCTGGCTGCGCCGTGACATCTGTTTTCGACACCTCAGGTCAAATAAGTTCCGACCGCTTAAGCAATTCTTGTACCTGTGTGTGGTGTCATGGACAGGCCATACTGTCCCGCCTCGAGACCTCGCACGCGATGCAGTGCATCGTCTCGGCCTTACACGCAGCCGTCTCATGGTCTCATCTGCATCGACGGCAGAGGCGGGCGGCCGCCCTGTGCAGGTAGCAGCTTTGTGACCGGTTCTCTGGCAGATGAAGCACGTAAGCAATCCCCCAGACCTCGGGCCTCCACCTGCCGCCCGCGCTCAGGATAGATCGCTAAACCTAAAGCCACCAAGCTGTAGGAACCGTCACCTCAGCAGCGTGTACCAGCAGGTCGTAGTGCGGCCCTGGTGTGAGTCACTCGCCACTATAGAAACTGCCTCAGTGGCCGCCAGTAGCTGGCGGATATCTGCCTCTCTCGTTCTAGCACTGAGCAGGAGATTACTGCCCCAAAGGGCCACTGCTCGCAAGCCGTCACCCAGTCGGCTGTCACCCTGGTGACCGGTTGTCATGCTTATATCGTCGGGTAACTGAGTTGCGAGATCATGGGCAATGCCCCGTAGTCGAAGAATGACATCATTGTCATTAGTTGTGACGAGGCTGCTAACGGCCGACCCCACTTGTGTGTTGTCGTCTAAGTGTTCCTGTAGACTCTTCACTGTAGGCCTTCTTCGACCCAGACCGTAACAGACACCGCCGCCATACCTATGGGCTGTGCTAGCAGCCGTGGAAAATAGGGAAACTCACCGGCAAGGTCGGCAAGTACCTCCGAGTCAGCCCTTGCCCCCGGGACGACCAGCAAACCCGAGAGGATTACTTTTCTAAGGGAAGTGATCCTCTAAAAAACATGACGTAACCCGCCGGAGGGAGCCTTGAGGCAAGAACAAGCCTGTTAGCCTGTTTAGCAGCCCGTTAGTCTTCAGCCGTCGTCGTCGCCGCCGAGATACGGGACTCTAGAGACTCGGGCAGTCGTAGGGTCTACCGGGACGCAGCGCAGGCAAATCGTCGAGAGAACTGAGGATTGAGGAGGCCGCGCCGGCATCTCATCTCGCTCTCTCTGTGTCGTCTCAAGGTCCGGACACTTCCGATCTCCTCCTCTGCGTCCTCCAGCGAGGTGCGCAGCAAAACCTTGATGGAATCCACTAACATTTCGACCCTGCGGAGATCCAGGTCCAGTTTCTCTGGTACCTCTTTTAGCCCTTCAGATTGACACTTGGCTCACGGCAGTCACACAGACACAGCGTCGCTCTTCGGGATCTGCGCGGCAATTACTGGTGCCAAAACTTACAGAACATACAACCGAACCCTCTAGCACAGATATTACAATAGCGGCAAGGTCTAATAGAACAAACTGTGGTGTACAGAACGGACATTTGTTCACGGTGACAGTTAGTACAAGACTTTAATCTATATTCTAGATGAGATGAACCTAGTTTACGTACCCAGATAGGTTATGTTCTGTCACTAATGTATTTTATTTTTATTTAACTATATATACCGTGCTTTAATTTCGAACGCAACAATTCCTCTGAGCATTTATCACTTGTTGTCTTAAAAAGACACTGTAAACATTTAAACAACTTATGCAGGGTTTATGTACTTATTTTGAGGTTTAGTAGAACTCGGCACGAAAATATTTTTCCATGGAAGCTTAGTTACTCGGCAACTATGTAACGCATCACTTTGATACGAAACTTATGTGCATTAAATTTGCTATTGTCTGACTATAGTCTTTCTGTGCGTAATGGAAAAAAATGCGGTTCTGGGCATCCAAACTTCAACGTAAAACAACGCAACATCTCGACTTTTTATGACTTTCCTTATTCCAGCTATTTGCGTTTCGCTAGCCTGCGTTGGGTGTTATTTAGGCGGAGTTTTCCGCCGAAGACGCTGCTATGATCGGAAAAAAGACAAAATAATTTCTTTTATAAATACCATTCTCACTCCTAAATATGGCGCCCCCCCCCTATTTTAATAGGGAAAAAATATTTTATTGCCGTGTTCTACAAAACCTTAAAACAAGTACATAACATTTCGATGGACCCTGTACATTCGGCGCCGCACCTGGTGAAAATTTGTAACGTAATAATCAATTTAAAAACAATTATATTATTCAAATGTATTTATCCACTCCAGCGTGCCTGGTTTCCGTGACAAGTGCACCACCGTCTTGACGTTAGCATATCTTCAAAGATATATAACATCCTGTTAGAAGAAAAATAGTAGCTGCCATTTTAATAGATAAAGCGTTTGACTCGAGAGACATAACCGTTTTTGCGCGACTTTAATTCATGTAGATAATCTCATCCGCTTCTCTACTAGTAATTTTTCCGATTACGTACACATGACTAGAAACACAAATCCTTGATATAAATTCATTACCACAAGAAGCCAGCTTGTCCGCTATTGCAGACTAATGCAAATTTATTGCTGACCTCGATTTACTTTTTACCGTACGTTTTGCCGATAATATAACATTGTTGGCACTAAATGATCTAGCAAGAAAACAGCGCTCGACTGCTACAATACCTACAAGTCTATTTTCTCTCTGCTTACTCTAATTAATCTTGCTAGGAAGTACCTACACTGCGCTCTTAAGGAGGACTTCAATTAACCACAATAAGGCATGACAACAATATTGCTATAACAGAGACCTCGGCCGCACCGCACAGACCATCAAAGGGAGCTATTAGGTTGGTTATTATAATGATGATGACGATAACTAGGTTAAAGTTGTGAGACTCGAACGTATTGAATTAGTTTTTGCCGACAGTAGCTTGTTCCACGGCGTTTACTATCAAAGCGGCATTGTCTTTTTCAAACTGCGAGAGACAAAAATTGCTTCAATTATGCTCGATTGCACTGGCATCCTGTCACCGTAGCCACCGTTGGCATGGAACCGTTGTTGTATCTTTCTAAGATCGACTTATTCACGCATCATCTATTGTCTTGCGGCATAGGCCCACTTACCATGCGATCACAAACAAATGATCATGCCGTCAGGTTTTTTGTCGTTATTAAGTCCGTAAGTAAAATTATTGTTATTATTATTATTATTATTATTATTATTATTACCGCAAACAAAATAATCAAATAAACGATAACGTCATCCCTACAGTTGCGATCAATAATAGTGCAATGATACTTATTGTACTCTGTAGTAACGCCACTAAAACGAACGACATGTCAATCATATAAAAATTGTGAAGTAACACAGAAGACTTTGGGTTGTCTGTGGTTGCTTCGGTATACAAAACGCAGCTCCTTTCTACCTAGAAAAATTTGAAAAGAAATATCGATTTGTTGCGTGGTTTACAATAAAAGGTATTGACTTTCATAATGAGAAAAAAATTAATTTTCCAACATATTAGTGTTCGCCCCTAGAGACTCCAACATCTAAGACCCCCCCCCCAAAAAAAAAAAGATGGTGCAAGAATCAACGACATTTTCCATTCATCTGTGCCAATGTCGGCCACTCGTCCACGGGTTTTGTGGCGGCTGTAAGTTGTTCTCCTATTGCCTAGAAGCACATAGCTATATAAAAGACACATATCGTATGCAAATTTTTATCATAAGCTCGGTGCTGACCGAACTGAGATTTAAGCCTCATCCTCTATCGTACGGTCTAACGACCTCATCGGGTTGCTAACACCAAGGATAGTCGGGGCGTGATGGTGGCGATAAGCAAACATTTACTGTGCAGCAGCTATACTTAGCTCGTCGGATGACTGACTACGCATTTGGCAAATCCCTGTAGATGTACGCGACAGCGCGCCACGTTGTCGAACGCAATTATTTATCTGGGTGCCGAATAGCCAAGAAATTATGCTGAAGTGAGTGTTTCGTTATTTCGGCCGCCGCATCTCATGCCAGTACAACGCGTGGCGGCTAGACCGCGACGGTAGGATTAACAAAACGCATACGCAGCACATCCATGCCCATCGACGTCAATAACAGAAGAAAACGTTGAAAACTTCGTGGCATCGAACTCAACAATCGTCGAATCAACTATCAGGGAGATCAAACTGAAGAATTGAAGATATTTCATGGATCAGTTGTAACAGTCTTGGCCGACAGTTTATGCGTAAGAAGACTGACAGCGAAGTTTGTTCCAAAAATAATACATTCGTAGCAAATGACGTTTGCCTTTCGACTGTTTCGACTACAAGAAAATCAATTTTCACATATACTACTTGTTGCATTGGTTCTACAACCAATAAGGAATTCTACCGCAAAATCTAAGGAATTTGCAATAACGTCTGACGTATTAGGCCTGAACTCTTGAATCTACCATCACGATAACGCACCGGCGCATGCATCTTTACTAGTATCGGATTCTTTAAAAAAAGTCGATTTCTATATTTGCGCAATCTTCCTATTTGCCGAACCTGGCTCCCTGCGACTTTTCCTGTTTTAACGGATACAAAATTGACCAAAAACAATTTGAAATATTAAATAAATGATTTTGTTATAAATATGCATCAATAAAATGTAAGTAAATTTGATTTGCTTATATATATATATATATATATATGATTGATGAATTAATTGTTCGCTTGACATGTATACCTAAATATACATGTCACCCTTTTATATCAGGGGCGCTTAGAGCGGCAGCATATATGTTACCTACGCATTAATATAATCCATGTCTACTTCAATACCTACTGAGTATTTGCTTTCCATTGGTACAATCACTTCTTGGTAATATCAACCAGGTTCTTTCTAACATTTGGTCCAATGCTAGAGCCTCCGAAAGCTCTATATCTCTGCTCCACCCTAAGGCTATACACTCGGTAATAATATGCTCGATTGACTCATTCTCTAGCCCACATGCTCGACATTCTATACTTTGCCCCTCCCTATATTTAGCTCTTTGTATCCTTGTGTCCAACATCCCTGCCCTGGCATTTGCCAATAGCCCACTCGCTCTTTAATTATCGTATACTCATTCTACCCCGCCGTTTTCCCTTTCTTTTGCATATATAGTTGCCAAACTCGATCTGGAACCTTTTCGATCCTACAACTAAATCTCAGCTTACTTTGTACAAATTTTGACAGTCCCCTTTCCCTATCAAGAAATTTCCTGGCGCAATTAAAACGGCAACCCAATGCAAATCTTATCGCCTCTCTTTGTATTGTTTCTAACTTCTTTCTCAACCCCGCGTTGTGGACCAGAGAGGCATTAGTAAAAGTCAATCCTGGTACATACATGGCCTTCTATATATATTTCTTTACACTACCAATTTATGGTGAATAAACTTGAAACAAATATATATTTCTTGTTACTATATATAAACAGATTAAACCCCCCAGAGGCCCTTAGACCTTACTGCGTTTCTTCCTCTTTCGGCCTTCTTCTTCTGTATTATCTCTTCTTCCTCTAAATAATCATCCAATGTAGTCATTGTCACCCCAAGATACTTGTACTAACTTTCATAATCCAATTCTTTTCCCTGTACTACCAGCTTCCTTGCCCCCCTAATCACATTAAATATTAAAACTGCGCACTTTTTTCATTAAACGCCATGCTCAGTTCCTTCGCTGCTTCCTCAGCAATCAGCAGCCCGGGCGTCTTGATATATACACCCTTTTCCTCTACCTACCATCCTTAACCCGTTCAGTTAATCCTTTGTGCTATTCTCTCTAAAAAAATCTCCAATGTCAACGGACTGCCTTGCCTGACCCCCTAAGCGACTATAAACTATCTAGATTGTTTGGCTGCTACTTTTATTCCTACCGAGTTATTTCTGTAAATTTCTTCTAGTAACTCCGCTCAGCTTCTCTCCAAACCCTCTTCTAACATAATTTGATACAACTTTGTTGTGTCCACCATATCATATACTTTTTTAAGATTTAAAAATCCTGCCGCACACCGTTGTTCCTGCAATCTCGATGTTCCCACAACCTGACTTAATAAAAAAGATGATCTTCTAGCCTATACCCTTTCCTAAATCCGCACTGCCGTTCTCCTATTTTCTCAGTTGTCTCCAGAATACTCTGCATTCTACTCTTAAACACCTGCATAAATATTAAAAAAAATACGTTATAGGTGTAATTGTGATTAGTCGCCTATTTTTTAAAATGTCAATATCTACCACCTCTCTGGGAAGAAGAGAAACTCTTCCCTTGCGCCAACCCTCCGGGACTCTGCCCCCTAAATGTATTAATAAATTGCTTCGTTAGATAATACACGTACTCTTTCTCAACGCCTGGATAAATCGTACCGAAATCCCGTCAAGACCACACGCCGTTTTTGGAATCATTTTTTATACCACGCCTTCGATCTCATCTGTTGTGCTTGTAATCTTCGTGCTAGTTTTTGGGTTTGTCCTTTCTACACTGTTCACGCTAGTCGTGAAAAATAGTGCTTGTCGCGCTGTCCATTTCATCAATTGTGTATATTCTATCCTTCAGTCTAGAATTGATAAATGTGCACCCAACGTATGGTTAAGGTAATATTGAAACAAATTAAAAACGTTTACACTACTTGTTCCTTATATACCTAACCCATTGTCAATAATTAAATTCTACTTCTATAGAATTCCTCGCTATTTAATGAAAATATTGTTCCAGGCGGCTTTCCTATTATGTATGACTCACGCACCTTAAATCAGATCTGTAAATCGTTTATTCGTAGCCAGATACTGCATTGCCTACGATTACGGTAATTATTGGTGGCCAATGTATTCCTTACAAAAGGAAGTACTTGTGTTCGATAGCCCACAGAGTCATTGTTAAAGCAGTTAGGCTGGAGTTTATCAAATGGGTGAAATAGCGATGAAAGTATGAAACTTTTGTTTGAAAGAGACGGGCGTAGGAAGCGTAGTAGTGTTTTTCAAGAGATAATTCCATACGAGAAGGCGCGTAGCGGCACGGAAAATTCTCCCAAAAAGACTTAATATAGACTGAAAATAATAGTGGCTCATGATGTACAGCATATGAGAGAGTGACGGTAATGGATACCTGAAACAAGTAATTAAGTTAAGCGACGCCGCATAACTGTTTGAACTGTTTAAATGGGAAAGTTGCGGTGTTAACGCAGATAAGCCGTTTAACAGCTAAACACCTCTACTCTATCAGGAAGCTTCCAACATAATCTTGTGCTTAAGAGAGAAATATGCGGGCGACTTTTTGCAGCATCTGCAGTACGCATATGACATTCTTGTACGTTTTGCGGCCACAAATTTGGCTACGATAACAGGTAGAACTGATCTACGTCCAAGTTATATACCGATGGTAGCCTGAAGTTCACGCCGTGGAAGGTGCGCCAGTACTACTACTGGCAGGACAAATTTACGTTAAACCTTGGAGGGGACGCTCTCGGTCTTACGATCCGCCTTACACTTTGAAACAACTCTCTGAATAGTGCCGGGAAAATTGATTTCAGCTGAAAGCTGTCGGTGAGCTGGGAGTATGGGTGTCGCCCATGTTAGCCTGTGGGAGCGAGGAAACGGTTTTTTGCCGTCCCACTGCTTACAAATCCCTGTAAAGTTATATCTATCAATAAGGAAGTATAGTTGTTTAGAAATGTTTATGTATGCGCTTTATTATTGTCACGATAATCACGTAACAATGTTTCGCATTCGTTTGTCAAAAAAATCTGATCGATTGAACCAAACTGAAACGAGAAGTTGTAGTATGTCCGCGCAGCTCTCCTCGAGCACTGCAAGAGCACGCCGTCTCCGTTCACCGTACGTCGCATTACGATTCTTACCTCTGGCGTGGCATATTTTGTCTAGCTTTTACTTACTCTAATAATAAACTAAATTTAAAGTTGAATAGAATCTATTTTATTTACAACAAACGCGAGTGAGGAAAGATCGGCCGCATGAAGGACTTGCGCAGTCGCCCTGTTGTGAGTATCCTGACTACGCGGCAGGCGTACATTTCATTGGTGCGCTCCGTTCTTGCAACCGAATTAGGCACTTACACTATTTCGCATTCACAAGTTGAGCTAGAACTCGTTTATCGTTATTTCCGAGCGTGTCTATTAAGGGCGGTAAAACATTATCGTTCGGCTCGAGAACGCATCTTCTGCGGAGTCGCTGTATGAATCTCCTTTACATACCCTCACGTAAGCTCACACTAGGTTTTCTGCGGCACGCCATACGATGCCGGGCGTAGGCTGCTTAAGGCGTCCCCTGACTTGACTTGGAAAGACGTGTTGCGCAAAACTTTGCGAATCATTCGCGGGCTCGCGGATGGACCTCGAGCGATTTTAGTTTGTTGACTACAATCTTATAGTCGACCCTGTTGAAAGCACTTTTGTGATCAAAATAAATACAATGTATGTATCGAGATTACAGTACTTAGTATGCAAATAGAAAGTTTAGAATCATTATCACTTATAGCGTATATATATATATATATATATATGTATATATATATATATATATATATATATATATATATATGTATATATATATATATATATATATATATATATATATATATATATATATATATATATTACATATCGCTCGAAGATCAGTTTTAAAGGTTTTGATAGAAAGATGGCCATGATTTAAAAAGCAGCAGCGGAGTGCCATCGGGCTGCATAGGAGCTTTAAACGCAGCAATTGGTAAAGATTTTAGCTACTGGTTATCGTGATCAGTTGTTAAAACTTGGTTGTTTAGACGCGCTATCTCCAGCGTGTCGATATATAAGACTTTGTGGGTTGATTTTTACTGATGTCAGAAGAGGCGGTAGCGGAAACTTTACTAGGCCTTGAAGCTAACCTTCTACGCATCCCCTCGGCTACGTGAGCTGAGGACACAACGAGATCCATAAGAGCCGGTGGAGCACGAGGCTCCCCCCCCCCCCACGGTCTCGAAGTATTGCCACACAATCTGGGGTGGTGGGGGGGGGTTGGAGAATTGAGGTTTTTAGTAGGTGAAAGTCCCACACTAGGTGCTGTTGGTTGCCAGTACCAATAGTGCTATAGCATTTCCAAATCTCCCATATCAAAAAAATAAAAAATCAAAAGGCCTTGAACCTGGAGAGCGATGGTGCTTATATAAGACACCCACGTTGGCTATGCTTCTCGTAGAAACGATCAACGTCAACGCTGCGTCTCCGTAGCAACACTACGAATAGAACAATCCTGTTGTAACACCTATGCATATAGCATGCACCTCACCAGGAGAGAGAGAGAGACAGTGGCAGCGTTGGCGCGTTTTTCTCTGTGGCGAGAAGACAGCTGCTGTGCCTCGCCGGGTAGGCGTGCAAGGCCAGCAGTGGGGCCACTCTAGTGGCCGCAAGAGGAACTACGGGTTGACACGTGCAGCGGTCACGGCGGTCACGAGACATGGGACGCGCTTCCGCGTCGGTTCTCGCGAACCACAAATTCGTATCTCTCTGCGCGACAATAGCAATGCGTGGCTGTAGCAGCAATATAGTCTAATAATGTCAGATCAAACCGGAGTCGCGGAGCGAACATCCGTTCACGGCGACAGGTGGCACGAAAGTACCCAACGAGGCATCTAATGCCGTTACGAGCGTAATACTTGTCGGCAGTGTTCGGCAGTGTAACATGCGACAGCAAACAAGCTAACGAGAAAAGGGGGAGAGGGAAAGTAAGAAGGTGCGCTCGCTCAAACGACAGACAACGTAAGTAGCTTACTTGACTGCTAAGCCGGCTCGCTTGGAAACTAGTTAGGTTGTAACGTTGTAAATACATTGTGTTGCATTGTGACGCGTGGTACATACACTTCTTGGCGTCATAATAAAGGTGTCTTCATGTTCGGCCACGTAACGGCGAATAGAATACACGTTTTTAAGTCGGCGAGACGGTATAGTGGACCTGACCTGCAACTCTAATGTACAGTGTCGAGGGTTCGATTTCGACAATCACGCATATTGGGAAGATGCCAAAAACTTGTTTTTTTGACCCGGTTATTCTCAGTATATCACAGTAGTACAGAAGCTCGCCAATGCAGGTGTGGGCTCCAAGACACTAACCCTAATCGCCAACATTTTCCAAGCAAATCCGATAATTCTCGACGACGCAATTTAAGAACATGAGCCCATTATCCAGACCATGTATATATATATATATATATGCTGCAATAAATAAATTATGAAATGTACGAATCGACACTGTGGGTATACTTGAAGTTGTTATTTAAACGTAATCACCATAAATCTGAGCACTGTTTTACGAGCCGAATAATTTCCTCTTTCTAGAATTCCTGCAGCTGTAACAAGAACCACTCCTCCAATTGGTGTCCTCCAGTTCGTTGTCTGACTCAAAGCCTTCTTTTCTTTGAAGCGTTTTTAGCGGTCCAAACTGATGGACGTTGCAGGGCGATATGGTCGAGCTGTAGGGCGGGTGCTCAAGCGGCTCCCACTGAAGAATGGTCAGTACACTTTGGGTGACCCACCCTGAACACATGTGGATGCGCGTTATCGTCAAGCAGAATCACCCTCTCCGTGAGCAGCACCGCTCGTTTGCTCTTGATGGAGTTGCGGAGGCTATGGAGTGCCTCAGAGTGCACGCCACTGTTAATGGTTTCTCCGTGTCCAAGGAATTCGACGAGAATCAGACCCTGTATGTCGGCGGAAGAAATACGATCAGCGTCGCCGTGCCCTCCGAAAGCACAGCTTTGAATTTTTTCAGGGGGAGGTGACAACACATTGTATGGCTGCCCGCTTTGTCTCCGACGAGACAGTGCGTAACTTTGGAAACAGAGTAAGGTCGAAAGATAAAGATCTTCGCAATAGGGTGTCATATTGTCGAAAGGCTAAAGACAACTCTGAACAATTTGTCTTACATACGGCTCTATCGTATTCCCTAATGTATAGACGAGTAGGACCCTCCGCCTAACATATTGAAATTCGTTTTATGTATCAATCGGATGTGTGTGAGAACATGAAAATATCCCCCTGTGGGAAATCATGTAGACGCGTTCGTTAAACGCCTCAATTTACTTTATATTGTACACTAAGTTATTTGTATACAGTTAACAATATAGCTAAGCGTTTATGGTAGTATTCCCAACGAACATTACGTCTGGTGATTAGATTTAAGCTAACAGTGGCCCAGAAAAATGTTATATTTAACCTGTAAACAGAATAAGGAGGCGTGCTTCTAGAATGAAAGTTACTTGCTCCGGACACTGGTTAAATTACAATGATTTAAAAATATCAAGAAGGAACAATACGGGCCTATTGGAAGCAAATCTGCGCTGACTGTATTAACTAGATGGCTGATCTAACAAACGCATTTATACAGCTGCTCTTGTCAATATGTATCCGGTTGACAATTTTTTACAAGTACTAACCCCGTGTTAATTAATTTATCAATTCATATTACGATATTGCGTAAGTAAACGTGTTAATTTTCAACCTAGAACAGTCCTGGTCTGCACCATTCGTCAAGCGATCCCGAAATTGAGATTGCGTTGCCCCGCTAGACATCAATGGAAAGTCTCTGGCGGTTGATAATTCTAGCTATGCTACCTTAACATTACGCATTTGTAATACTAATGTTGTACCTAGGATAGTGGTCGTGCTAAACGAACTATCTACAGAGTAGCAAATCGACAATGTCCCGAAAATAGCTTGGATCAACATCATCGTCAGCGGCTTTTGCCGGACGGAAAACAAAATGATAAGGCCATAGAGAATCAGCGGAACCGTCGAGATCGACATAACGGTCGGTGCTCGACTCAAAGCTTGGCCTTTTCTGATAGAGTTAGCGCTAGTTCCTGCCACCAGCAGTTACTTTTTACGCCTACATTTTGTCCAGAGCTACGGGAGTCATCCACAGTTTGTCGCAGGTTGTTTTTTCCGTACAGTTGGCCCACGGCAATCGTTACATGGCACGCTGATGCATGGAACGTTTGCCGTGAACAGAACCACCTTTGTTCTATCTGTGTTCGGTACCGGATCGTTAGTGCATGCTCGTTATCACGACTGTTAGATAGAAGGATGAACCTTACGGCCGTGGATATCAAGGCCTCTCTGCAAGTCAACTCCCTCCCGCAGGTCTCTCAAAATCCTTTTGAGGCGGTGTCGAGTTGTCGACCATGATGACAAGGCCTCCTTTGGCCCATACAGTCTTAGTTATACGTTCACGAATGGTTGGCACTTACAATTTGAATGCAACTAATGTGTCGTGCGACTCTCTCTGGAACGCTCGGGGATGCGGTCCCAACACGAAAGAGCATCACGCCCAGCGAACCTACAGCACTAGACGCTATTTTCGAAAGTCAATAGATTGGCGTATGGTAATCAGGTGAAAAGTGGAGTGCGTATGTCGCTGAGGACATGCGTTGTATAGCTTTAAAATGTAGACTTCTTGATTTGCGTCATAAAGGGTGAAAAAGACTGGCCGCCGGAGATGCCTGCACAGTCGTCCTTCTATGAATACGCCTGGCCAGGTGTACATATTATTGCTGTGCTCCGCTCTTACAACGCATCTAAGCATATACATTATCAGGTTTCTGCGATTGTTCGGTCGCACTTAAAAAGTGAATTATAAAGCTCGCACCCATAAATTGTGTTAGAACCCGTTTGTCGTTATTTCTGAGTGTGTTTACTGGGCGGTAGAACCATGTCCTTCGGTTTGAGATTGCATCTTCTGCGGAGTCCTTTAAAAATCTCCTTTGCACACATATGTATTTACACAAAAGTGAACGCGATATGCGGGTTAACAGTATACAAGTTTGGGAACAGAATTGATTTGTACAAACAAAGATACATCGTAACTTCCTTAACAATAAAACAGCAAAATGACGAATTCACAAGCATGGGCGCTTTGTTAGGTAACTTAACTAGTTCTTAGATATGTGCGGAGAAGGTGAGGTTCTTCAAAGTTAAGACTCCAAGATCCCGCGTTACATTGGCCGTTGACAGTGTTGACCCACTGAGTAAGTAGTTAAGCGCTAAGGGGCCGTGTTTTAAAACGAGACACCTATAAACGGAGAGGTGACGTCGTACACAGCGGATTACAGTGCTATGTGCGCTATCTATTTTAAGGTCGACTGCGTACAAAATATATTTAACCCTCGATAATATATCATATCAAAACAAAAAGCTCCCCTGCGGTGGGCCAGGCGGTGCCGGTCGCCGCTTGCTTAGGGAGCCCCTGACTTGACTGGGAAAGTCCGGTAGCGCAAAAACTCTACCAATTTCAAGTCTGCGGATGTACCTGGAGTGCTCTTAGTTTGTTGATCTATGATCTATCTTATGATCGGCTCTGTCGAAAACACTTTTTGACCGAAGTAAATGCAATGCAAATATTTGTTGCCGTTTGTTCGTTTCTCTAGTAGTTGCGTATACGCCGATCGAAAAGGCACAAAATCATGTTACGTCGCATCGAATATCTTACGGTCGTTCAACGTGTGATGTGTCGGACTAGAACCTTGTCAAAAGCAGTGCAGGCGACGGAGCACTGCGGCACGGGCCGATAATTCTCGACGCGTTTTTTGTTTGGGCCCCTCCGTATGCATCGGGGTTGCAATGTTTTGCTTAAAAACGCAGGCATTTTGGAGTCATTAAGCGAGTGGTTGATACGATGCGAGGAGCTCAGCCTTATCCTCATCCTTCGACAAAGAGCGCGTGTCTGATTCCAGGGTCCAAACGGCCCAGGTGCATGCAGAATAGTGAACTTCTTAGTTGCCTAGTCGACACTAGTTTTTTTTATTGATTGGGAATTTAATTATTTGAATTGAGAGCAATACAACATATTGTCAACATGACTTTGGAATGATCATAGTGCACCTTTCTAACTATTGCCTCAATACACGTCTATAATTAAGACAGCAACTCCGTGGTTGGTGGCGTGAATAGCAACGGGTCTATGACCCAAAGACTTACTTATTAGAATCAACGACACTCTAAATGAATGTGCTTGCAGCCGCCCGTCATTCTCCACCACCAGCTTTAACGACTGCGGTAAATTAGCACAACGGATAAATCGTACGGTGATAACAATACCTGCATGCTAATACAAATCTGTACTTCCGGCCTCCTAAGTACATAGCTGACCGACTGTAACAGTAGTAACGTCTAGTTGGCAATGCAGCCGGTTGCTGCAAGTCGAATCAAACCGATTTGTACTCCATAGGATCAAGATCTATCAGAGAGCGCGGAAGTGAGCGAGCGTGCTTACAAACGAGTGGTCTCGTGACCGGACAGCTAGCGCTTGAGATGTCTTGCGGGTTTGATAATAGGCCGCCGATAAGAACAGGCAGGCAAATTAGCAGGACACGGATTAATCGCCCCGGCTAATCGTCGAAACCTGTGGTCTGTTCTTGCCCGCCAGAGTTTTATCTCCGATATCGCCACTCACAGTCGCCATTTCTCGTTTTTCATTTGTTTGTTCAACTCACCGACTTGGCAGAGACTATAACACGGTCCTGTTATGTTTGGACCGTGTTATACTTCTGTCACCACAAGGATATTACAGTAAAGTTCTTTTACTGTTAACACTAAGTATCAAATAAGTCATACAGCCCTGCTAAGAATCGAATACTCCGAAAGGCGTTTTTGTTGCTAATATTTTGCAACACTGTTTGTTCACACTTTTTTTTATCTTGTCTATCAAAAGTCAACGAAGAATTGCATGCAGCTGCTTCTACTGCGTTTTTTTTCCAGCCAAACGCGTCGGTTACATTTGCAGCTAACAGATGCACACATGAAGTCTGTCATTGAACTGCAAGCATGGCGTCAGGAAGAAAATTTTGCATTTTGTTAAAACGCTGCTCCTCACACACCGAATTTCCTCTGTTTCTGTCGCACAGACACCAGCGGCTGGGCTACACATTTGTGATCATTACTAGTGTTTTTGCGATTCCTCTCCAGATATGGTGGGCCGACGTGCGGTCTTGCTTTACGTCTCAGAACGAATTCAGTAGTAGACAGTTCGGTCAGCAATAACAACGAACACGAGAGAGTTATGAGGCAGCTACAACCTAAAACCAAACAAGCGAGTTCAGTAGCATAGACGCACATCAGTTTGTAGCGATTTGTATCGAACATCTCGTCGAGGTCTTCAGCAAGCCGGTCACTGCCACTGGGATCCTGTGTTTAGTTGTGGTAGGCCTAAGTTAAATTCATATTTGCACCTAGAGCTACTGTAGCCAGTTCTTACAGAGTGTATGAGGTTGTGATACACGGTCGGGAGGGGAGTCGCTGATCGTAATCATATTGATTAAGTATATTATGTCTCGTGGTTTTATTTTGTCTACAGTATCGTGAAGCCTGGTAACCTACCAGACTTCACGATACTGTAGACAAAATAAAATTTGTATATGTATTTGTAACAGACTGCGGCAATTTCCATCATTCAATTCTTCGCATTCCGTTCGTTGCTTATTAAGTTTGGTTTCCATGATGATCTGCCGAACCGAAGAGAGCTGCTAAGAATATGTTCTGCAATTCTGTAACTTACAACTAGATGAGGCTTGCGGCACCTACGGACCGCGGCAGGTGAGAAGACGTATTAACGATTAAGTAACGATCCCGCGGGACCTGAAGGCAATCTTCCATGACTTCAGATCCCGCGCTCATTAACTCCAAGAAACCGAGTTTACTATTTGATTCATAAGAGAGGACGAAAAACCCGTTTCTAGAATAGAATATGTAGTATCAATAAGTCATACAGCCCTGCTAAGAATCGAATACTCCGAAAGGCGTTTTTGTTGCTAATATTTTGCAACACTGTTTGTTCACTAAGAATGCCATCAATCAAGCCATTCAAATAAATCAAGCCGAAATTATCACCAAAAAACACAAATTGCTATTTTTTTGCAACGCACTTTATATATATATAATTTACGTGGGTAAATGGGTTCATGAGCGAGATGAAACGGTAGCAAATATCCCAGAACCCTTTCAGGGTAAAAGCTGAGAGCAGCTATGGTTCTAGGTACTGAAGAATAAATTAACTCTGGGAAGGCTCTAGAGAGCCAGATTCCCGGCTATTTTGCTAGCAGATCACGTGCGTTTGAAAAGTACAGGTTCCTAGGTGCTGGGACAAAGCGTCTCGGACGGTGGGGTAATCTGTAAGTAACCCCGGCCAAGTAATCCGAGTAGCACTCGCCACTTGCTCTGATGGCCCATAATACTGTTCCATGGAGACCTGGGCCATCAGAGAATAAAGCGTAATGGCGGAAGTTTGTTAGTGCGTATGGGCTTCAGCGGGCTAGCATTTATCCACTTATAAAAGTCCTCCTACTCTTCAAGATGGAAAGTGGGACACTCTTTACTTTCTACTACAGCGCTAGTACGCAACAACATTTAACCCTTCTCCACAAAAAATATACTGAATGGCAGAGCCCAGAGTTTTGATCATACATATATATATATATATATAAATAAAACTTTGGGCTCTGTCATTCAGTATAATTTTTTGGTGGAGAAGGGTTAAATGTTAATATATATATGTATATATATCCCCTTGAAGAGCGCCTCTCGGGGAATTTCCCAGTCATAGGTTCCGAGACAGTAGCTCTTGCTCAATGTTAAAAAAGAGGCAGAGTTTGTAACAGCACCTTACACCGTCAGCCTCTCATACGTCCCACATACGGCATAGGGGAGAGTCAATTTTAACACGGTGTAGGCATTGCTGAAAGCCACCACTGTGGCCCGTTAGCATTTGCGCAAGTCGGTAGGTAAGCGAGCCGTGCTTAAGACTGTACCTTTTTATGATCAGGGAGAATAAATATTATCCAGTGTCCAGAATAGTCCGGCTGAATTACTTTTCAGTGATGGTTACATTTGTTTTGAGTGTTTGTTCTACTGGTTAGTATTTCCTTCACCTCATCGAGGAATCTGTCTAGAGAGGACTTGCATGGCTGCTGTGGAAGTTGTGGAAGCTTTTTGCTGCATAGCGCACATGAGGTGCTTCTGCGAGAGCCCTATCCTGGATCACGCCCAGGTATTTGCCCATAAGCGTGGGTGGTACTAGGTACGCGTCCAAATGATACCTTGGAAACCTTAGTAGCGGCGGCTCGACTGGGATGGCGGCAGGACATTCGTGAATGCGCGGCTTAGCACGAGACTGGCCAACTCGCAACGATCGCCATCTGGTCGTGAGGTAGTGAACACTACAGTCTGACCAAAGGAAGGCAGACAACAAGAATCCCTATAGCTTTTACCTCTCGTTTCCTTCGAACGTTAGCTTCTATGCCGTAATGCGTGTGGGTTAGAACGACCATCGCTTTCTAGAAATTGTGATTTCAAAATGTGATTTTAAATCTATAAAAATGTAGAAACATTCAGTACGCGATCGGTGTTCAACTCTTTGAGTTGTTTATCTGCTGCTTGCCAAAACGGTATATTGGGTTTTGCGGCTTGGTGCCGAACTTAATAGCATTTCCGTCAGTAAACGCGGCCGCTGCAGCTGGAATGGAGTAAGCATTCCCGCGACACAGCTGACAGTAGCTAATATGGCACCACTGGAGTCAGTTTTTTTCTTTCAAACTGACATACGAGTACAAATGTCAGGGCTGAGACCCTTATTCGTAAAAATGGCTGAAGTGGTTCTTACGCCTGATGCAGACTATTTTTATGCAATCTTTCTCTGCAAGCAAAGCATCACTAAGGACCGGTTTATCGTTTTCTGGCTTTACGTTTCCAGTCGAGATAGAGTCGAGCGACTGCCTCGTCTTCTGAAGGACCCTGCATGGTAACAGAGTGTGGTTCTTCAGGTCATTGGCATCGTCGGTGCTACACAAAGCACACGTGTTCACCTGTGGCTTCATATTCTTCACCAGATAAATCTGAAAGCTGCCGTGATCCCTGAGAGCCTGGGTCAGACATTACGTGGTCTCTGCGTGCTCACATCCAAGCGTGAGATCCGTCCTGATCGTTCGCCTGCAACCTCACAGACCAAACAAGATCTGCTGTGTCGTGCTTTTTGAGTACTTAGTCTTGCAGGGGAATGATGGGATTTTGTCCATCTGCTTGAGCCAAGGTGTCGCATAGGCTATTATACGGATGAAGCACCCATGGACATCGTCCTATACGCCCTGGTTACCGTTATGAGTAGTATTAGGCCCGTCTCCGTCAGCTTTTTTCTGTTTATCTTGGTACTCAGCGCCTACACTGAATTCTTGGGGAATGATTGAGCCAGGGATTTTAATGATCCTTTGGTTTTCGTCGTTAATTTGGCTAGGTTGCCATTGCCAAGCATTTTAGCCACTACGTAGTCAACGTACACAACACCGCTTGTGTTCCAGCCGAGCAGCACATATAGGTGTTTTACGTTACTTACGCTCCTTATCTTATAGTAATTTGGACGGATATCCAAATGTTTCCAGTCTAGTTAGAAGGATGATTTCACTCTTCTGAGCTGCTAACAAAGGGTTGTAAGACGTCCGGCTTGTACCAAAGCGTCGTTCGCCCAGCCCTGGAGCAGCTCTTTGTTAACTGCAAAAACTAGAATTGCATATTCGTGTTTCAATTCTGCTGGATTTGTCTAACATCCACACCCCGGCGTACGCCAGCTTCTGTTAAGCACTTTGTCACTAGCGTATTTAGCGCGGAAATTAAAACGCAGGGTTTGTCATAAGAAAATTATACTGAGTATTCAGTCATCCGATCAGAAACATCGAACCAGACCCACCAAGAAAATCGTATCCTGATTATATGAGTTACGTAGCATGGATACCACTGCTATGGTATCCATGCTTTTTCTTCCTTCATCCACCATATATTTATAAACTTGTGTGCAAAAAAATTCTAGAAACGTCCTTACGGAAAAAATCTGCTATGTGTGATCAAGATAAGGGATTGTATTCGTACTACCCATCTTATGGTGAAAAAACTAATTTCCGAAAATATACACGTATACATATGTATGTATTACTATTACAATGTGCATTTGCAACTGTATATATGTGAATTTTTTGCTTAACATTTAGACCAAAGTACATATGTCATCCTTTTGTATAAGAGGCAATATATATATACACATATATGTATGTATATATATATATATATATATATATATATATATATATATATATATATATATATATATATATATATATAAACATATATATATATATATATATATATATATATATATATATATATATGTACGCTCCGTGAGTTGTGTCTTGGGCCGGTCATCCGTCGCCTAGTAATCCATCAAACGACAAGTATTGTATACTTGTAGCTTGTAGCTAAACGCTGTTTTAGCTCTCTATCTCGTAAGCCCGTAGTTAGATTAGGTGATAGCAACTCGTAATCGGCTGTGTCGACGATCTCGAGGTCGATCGCCAAGCTCTTGCTTGCGCGTACACGTGTGGGCATATGGGCGTGTGTGTGTGTGTGTGTGTGAGTTGATGTATCTGTCTAAGTAAAGACTACGCAAAAGAACTGGTAAAACTTGGCACGAGTTTACGTACTAAAGATATAGGCTCGACATGGCCAACATCGTCGCCGGCATAATAAAAGCCTTGGCGTCGATCACCACCAGCCTCGTTTCGTTGCTGCGAGACTTCGGGTGCTGTGCGGGGGCAGCTTCGCCAGTCGGCCGGAACGCCGAGACCCAAAAACCTTGCGCAAGAGTTCCTCAAGTGGATCCCCCCCCCGAGGAACACGGGTGCAGGTTGATTCCGTCGACGCCGTCATTGACGCGATGCACACGGTGAAACTTCGGATGCTGCCTTGCGATAGACCCACGGTAGAGCTCTAACCTATGCGTGGTAGGGCACACCGAAAACAAAGGAACGGCTATTCCTGTTACAGTAGTACCGTAAAAGAGCGGCCCTGGCCACTCGGCACAGTACCCAGTAATCGTAGCGGGAAGAAAGAGCACACCGCCGGTCCCGTGATTCACGTACCCATCTATCCATCTGTTTACCTGTCTGTCGATCCGCATGCCTCTGTTGGCTGGCGTTACGAGCGTACCTGCACCGTATCTGAACGTGTCTGAACGCACCTATCAGAATCACCACAACGTTGTGTTAGAGCGTACCTGTGTCGCTGGCAGCCTTAAACAGAAGCGGCTTCTCTGTCAAGGTTGAGTCAAGGTCGCGTAGCCTATTTTTTGTGCCTTAGACCAGCACCTAGAGTGACACTACAATGGTCGTGCCAAATAGAGGCAAGGTTCCCCCCGTTCTCCATTCTTTGCCGTCCCCGAGCTCCTCCCCGGTGGTCCCGAAAACTCTAAACGACCTCATAAATGCAGTCTCCGTCTGGCAACGATGGCTTATGCCCGTGGTATTTCACAGTATTCCGTGTGCGTTCTCGATCCTTGGAATTGCATTTTTGGCGCCTAAGTCGCAGACTTATTCGTGCGCCCCGATGTACAATATGACCGATCAAGACTGGCGCGAGTGGAACAACGGCACTGATCTGAGTTGCAATTATCGTCCACAAGGCAACAATACATCATCACCCAACGGCGTCGAACGTTGCAGTGCGTGGACATTTGATACGGCCAATTTTACACGTACAGTCAAACAGGAGGTTAGTACCCAACGGGTGACATCTTTGTGCGGTTTAGAGAGATTCACCCAATTCAATTGTCTTTGCAAATGTCAATCGTTATTTATGGATATATAAAGTTTTTATTTTTATTTTAAGGGCTTTGGGAATGCTCCCAATTAATTTGCTTGATATGTTAATATATATATATATATATATATATATATATATATGACTGTCAAAACGATACCAAGTAGCGCGCTGTCATCGAAATTAAAATAAAATTATTAGTGTAGTGGCAACTGATCATTGCTATATCTTATACAGCGTGTATAACGGTGAAATAGGTCAAAAAACGACTCTGAACGTCCCATGGGAGATGTAATGCCGTAAAAAATATCAATTTTGTTATACGCTTTTAATATTCGTTTGTTTATTTGTGCAATGTCTAAATTTCGATTGCTCTACTTAACAAAGATGATTTCAATAAATGATGATGAACATATTTCGAAACATCAGAATATTATACTCTTACCAAAATCACACGACCACCCAAAAAGGGCAGCTTTAGTCCTGAAATATCGGTTAGTAATATGTAGATATTGTAAAGAACGTGTCCCTTTAAACATACGGTTGCATTTGAATTGAATTTAAATTATTTATTCGATTAAGCACTTACTTATAAAAATTAAATAAGAAAATGTTTAGAGAAATAATTCTCGAAAATCTGATGTGCATGCCTGTCAATCAGTCCGTAGTAGTTGTTCGTAGGTCAAAGATAAATCCAAAATCAAAAACGAGTATAGCTATGAAGCCACTTATCCTAGAATATTTCCATATTATCCGAGACGTGCTTGTATTAGGATAACATATTTGACACCACACAAAAATTAACTCTTTATCAATAGAGATAATAATCGCCGTGGACGTCTCGGTATTAATCTATTCAAAATCAATGTTATCTCTCATCCAAATTTTATAGCCTTTGAGCCCCACCTAGATACTAGCTCACTACTGGCTAATCGCTATGTTTTCTAGAACGGAACGATCTGTCACTATTGCAACTTAGTTGCACGTGCTGCTGCATTTAGGCCAATATGTCTTACGTTTGATACAATGATTGACTGTTGGCGCCTACGATATTAATTTATTATTATGTCTATTATTGTGAGACATAAGATATATATATATATATATATATATATATATATATATATATATATATATATATATATATATACCTGTATATAAGACGATAATTTATTCTTATATTACAATATTGCGTAAGTGGACGTATATATATATATATCTTGGATGATTTCAGTTCAATTGGGTTTGCGGAAACGGCTGGATGCATGAGTTTATTGAGACCAGTTTTATGGTTGGCATGATGGCGGGAAACGTCTTGTTCTCGCACGCGTCTGACTGGTAAGCATAAAAGGACAACAATAGCACAAAAAAATAACGAACGCAAAATGCTTTTATTGTCTCTTCATAGCGAGCATAGAATTATCACCCTGCCAATAACCGAACCTTATCAAGGAAATGTACAGTCAAATAGCTACATAATTACTAGTCAGATAGATAAAAAAAAAAAAAAGGCAAGAAAGTAAAGCCGAGTAGCGGATCTCGAACTTATCACGCAGCAAGATACTGCATCCGTGCTCACCAAATAAAACAACAACAACAACAACGAAAACAAAAACAAAAACCACAACAATAACAACATGATTTGTCTGCTTTATGCCCAATGACTAAAAAATGAAATCTTCTTTTCCAATGTTCGGAATTTCATTAATGATGATGATGATGCAGACTACCTCTATCGAGCTTGTCCCGTACGCCGCAGTGGCGAATCGGCGTCTCATTCTTTCAGTCAGTCAGTCGCTCTAATACTAGGCAATGACATGGAACGTATTGTACCTGTATGTGCAGTGCTTGATTGATTGGGTCAATTGATGGGTCTGTTGACAATTGCATCGTGCACCACTTCAGGTACGGCCGCAAGTGGTCGAACACAGCGTCGGGCGTACTTGTATTGGTCACGTCCGTTGGAGCCGCGTTATCGCCTAACTTCTACACGTTCGCGTTGTGTCGCACCGCCTTGGCGATGGGAGTCGGCGGTTGCCTCAGCGGACCGATGACACTCGGTAAGATACTCGGAAAAGTCCATTGGTAGAAGTACACAGTTGTTACACACAGACTCTACACTATTATACTATCACTATACCTCTTCGGGCTGACTCTCAGCCAACATTTATTGTCGGCCACGGAACCGCTTTCGCATTGCAGATTCATAAGGCGGACCTCAGTTAATACAACTGTGCAACGATGGGGATCCGGGAACCGGGCTTCCATGTGTTTCCTCCGGTCTCGAGGCGCACGCGAATGCACCACGCCACCGGGCTCGACACTATACTGTTTTTTGTACAACAACAACTACTACAACTACTACTAGAAATGAAATTTTTCCATAGTCACAGCAAGTATCACAAACACGCAATGAGGCGTTATTTAAAATTGCAGCAGATACTATGGTCGACATCAGCAGCGGTAAAGGCAATTAACACAAAAAGTTACGGTTATGGTCCAAGGTCAACATAAATATTTCGAGTAATTACTATTAAAACAGCAACTACAGCAATGTCAAAAAGAGTAACGATCATAGTGACAGTGATGCAGCTAATCGAGTTTACTTAACAAAAAAAAGCTCACTGATCAAATTTTCTTTGAGCGATGCCTATTGAGAATAGATAATTAACCATACTGCTGAGTGCCAGCGGCCATGCTACAACAAGGACTTTTGGGGAAACCCTAGATATCTCAACGTGTCCCGCCCTCGGTACATTGAAGATGTACCTCGTGGTGAGTTACAAGCCCGTAGGGGACGGAGGATGGTCTAGAATTAAAAACAATCACCATCAAATCAAACAAATAAATCGTCAAACTTATTCTCTAGACTTCTCTTTTTTTTGGGAGGGATCGTGCTCTACAGGCGGCAAATGTTCTTATATTCAATAAATCATGATTGAGTTAACAATTTCCAAGACAGTGACATATAAGACATTCTGATTGACTAACTGATGCGTTGGGTTGATCGGTGGTCGTATGGATGCTGTTGATAAGTACAGCACTGGAGACGACGAACGCAAGACAGAGATCCGTGGTGTCATTCTTTGATGTACTCTCCTGGAGTATTGGGGTTATACTGCTGCCCGTCTTTCCGTACTTCATTCGTGACTGGAGGTGGCTGCAATTTGCGCTGAGCTTCGGATCTCTTCCCCTCATCGTGTCGATCTTGTGAGTACTGGCACGCTTTCACGTCAAATCTTTACTAGATTGCATTGCCGATAGATAGCCTCGCTTTGTGTTCGCTTCCAAAACACTAAGCTGCCCTTCTGCACGTAACTCTGGTGCTGGTTGCTGTGGATTAAATACTCTAAGAAAAATATATTTATACTTTAAGAAAAATATGAAAGTATAATGTATTATCCGCCGTTGTTGGATAATATATTCAAATTCGTTGCTATATTGACTGCTTAGCGGAACGATATCAAATATGAAGACTGATTCCAGAGGCATTCATGGACACATTAAACAGGGCTTAGTTGAACGTATGTGCTGCTTATTGGAGCCGGCTCAAGGCAAGCTTATAAAACAGCGTAGATACCTGTACCTACTGTATTAATTACAAGGTTAATTTAGAAACTTATGGACATATAACACAATACAAATAATTATGAAAGAAATCACACATGTTATTGGGTCTCTCCATCATACACTACACCTAAGCACTCGTATGGGTATCAAACACGTATTACAGCACACGAGTCAGGCGCCTTATTATTTACTTGAAACCAAGTCGAGAATACAACTCAGCAATTTGTATTTAAATTTTGTAAACAAAAACGCGCATGTCTTATGTCGGATGTTCTGATCGTTGCAAGCGTCGTCGGCAAGCAGATGAGGCGATTCGGTGGGAAAACAAATTTATTCTATATACACAAACATGTGTATGCATACATAACCGTACGTAATCGACGAATTCGACTGCGACTCTTCAGACTTTAGTCTCACTCAACCTGATACCTTACGACACCTACATACAGCCGGCAATATCACCAGTGTTCGTTTGTTGTCGCAGGCTGATTGACGAGTCACCCAAATGGCTCCTGGCAACTGGACAGACGGATCGGGCGCGCCCGGTTATTCGCCGAATGCTGCGCAGAAACGGTTTCGCCGACGGCGACCGAGAAGTAGATGAGATCATCCGCGGCTCCTCGCGTGAAGTCGCAAAGCAATGTGACGGCCAAGCGCGCGAGAGATCATCGGTGCTGTCGCTATTCCGCGGGCGATCGACGGCCCTCACCACGCTGGCGTTCCTCATTCACTTGTGAGTCACAAATCAGTTTGTCCCCATCTTGGCTTGGCCAATGTTGCATGTTGTTCTGCTCCTTGTGCCTACACGTACAGTGGTCCTCTAACTGTAGTAGTGCTTTATTAGGATCAGGCATTGCTGTGATTGATTTTTGTATAGTTGCGCGTTTGTACAAGTCGTCATTGTCGTTGCAGCTGTTGCAGGTGCCGCAGCTGTAGCAGCAGACGAGCGAGTTTTGGCGCTGCTAGTAGATCCTTGACAAGTTGAGACAAGTTTGCCTGAGTAGACCAATGTGTAGCCTTGCTTTTGGTTCAATACATAATAACTTGGTTTACCAAGAAACATTTTTTTTAACTTTGCACGGTTTGTTATGGCTCATCTTTCCAATGTAGGGATGTCTTTACATCCAGATTTGAAAGGCCAGGCAGTTTAATGCTGTACACGATACAAATGTCTGTAAAAGAAGCTCGTTTAATAATGATTCTATGCTGCCACACTGATATATCGCAACAATATGCTGGGAAAGCTGGAAAAGTGGAAATGTTATCTATAGTGTATAGTTTTTTTTTTAATACAATAGAGCAATATGTTTTTTTTTAAACGAATACGGTTTAAATTTGTCAAAAATATCTTTTACAAGACTTTCCTTCTCATGTTTGCGTTGTCTGTAATTATTTTCTTCAGTCCGTTGTGCATTATGGTCTACTACAACATGATGTTTTTCGTCGTGGACGTGGGGAGCGACCCTTTCCTAAACACCCTAATTGTGGGCATATTCGCGTTACCGAGTCCGTTCCTTGTCTTCACGATGATCAAGTTCTTTCGACGAAAGATGGTGTACTACATTCTCAACATTTCGTCAGCGCTTGCGATATTTGCGCTGTTCTTTACGACCGACGGTATGTTGTGATAGTGTATATTGTACCGCTAAGATTTGGCCTACATGTAAATATGTCCGATTGGCCGGAAAATCTTAGTTACGACTCAGCACATTATTATTAACCTTGAGTGCTTAAATAAAAGTACAAACAGTATTAGCCTTGACTGTTTAGGTAAAAGTTGCTAACTTTCCATATAAACGTAACTATTCCTGAAATCTGGCCGACTTTGCTTTGTTTGCGAAGACAAGGGGCTGCAGCTCGCGCCAGCCCTGCATTTAGAGAATTACTCAAGTTTAAAAAAAAGTAATATTTTTAGATGTGTTCTCTGACTGCGTAATTATTGAATATAAATTAATTACATGCACCTGTATAGTGGCGCTACTGCTGTCTCTAGCCAGCTGTTTTGCCAGCGCAAAAAAATCAAATATATATATATATATATATATAACAATATATATATATATATATATATATATATATATATATATATATATATATATATATATATATATAATCACTGTTAGTATTCGTCATTCTGATCGTTTTTTCTCTTTTTTTTTACTGGCTTGCCCTTACAATATTGTGTGTTCGACGGCTGTCTGTGCAACGTGCAGATCAGGCTAGCTTGCGCCGGATCTTCGGTGCAATCGCAAAGGTTGGCTGTCAAGTGCTGTTTTGCGTCATGACCGTCCACGCGAACGAGAGCTTCCCAACACGAATGCGTTCAATCGCACTCGGGCTGTTCTTCACCGTGTCACGCTTCGGCGCGATGACTTCGCCTCTTGTCAAGGGCATCGTAAGTATAACCTCTTCTACCGCGCGCGCTACAGGACAAATCGCCCACGATGGTGGCCTGCCCAGGCCCTGCTCACGGCATCGTATCCGAAAAACATCGTTTATTTTTTGCATTGCCCTCGGACGGCACGGCTTTGATAAACTGCTGCTGGTGGTAGTGGCCGAATGGTGTGAGTGTGATCGGCGCGGGTCTGCTATAAAAATGTCTCAATCAACGAGATGGTGGTGCATCACCATCTACCCCATAATTAGTATTTCTCGATCCTAACCCCTATTATATTTCGAATGTTCCATCGTTTTGTCGCGGGTGATCCAGTTTTCATCAGGGCGGGGCAATTTGGTTGCCGTGCTTTTAATGTTTCCCCAACTGTTCCATTGTGATGCCGTTAAGTTATGTCACATGCTACGTACGACCTCGAATCGAATCGTTTAACCACATTCTCTGCCTAATCTTAGGCAGTCGTTGACTCGACTATTTTCTCACGGTTTCGTTTTTGCCATCGGACATTGCAGAAGGATGTGTCATTCATAGCAGCTCTGAATGCAAGCTGCTGCCTCGTTGGACTCCTTGTCTCACTACCGCTACGCGAAACGTTTAATCGGCCGCTTCCGGACGACGACATCCCAGACCAAGACGAAGATGGCACCACCGTCGCTGCTAAAACGCCACCTATTGATCTCAAGCTCGACGTCGTCAACAAGATCGATCTAGCGGGCATCGAAACTTCACAGCTCTGACAAACCTGGCCTGCGGCTGGACTCCGACATTGCCTAGTTGATGACACGCTCGTTCTCGCGTTGAACGTGAATGATAGTTGCTTCTTGACTTGGAGCAGAGTCACTCCAAGTCGAATTAAAAAAAATCGCCGAGCCTAAGTTGTCTCCCCCTGTATAATCAATTAATGACGATGTGATAATAACAACACAAATAGCAACTGAAGGTTGCCTTGTCAACATTTGTAGCTAATGTAGTGAACATACTTGAAGAGGCTTTACTGAACCATACGCAAAATCACGGACATCGTTCACATACAGCTAGCGTGTCCGTGCACAATGCGCGATATAGTTGAAGGAAGTACAGTGTATATAAGTGAACCCAGTGTACATTAAAGTTAAGGTACGGGGGCGTGCCAGTATGTGTGTTTATGCGACTATTTGCTATATATTGTATATCACTAACCGCTCGGTATCGATCGTGGGGCTTCAATGCCAATAGGAAATAAGCGCCCGGTAGCTCGGGCGTAACACATCAATAAACTTCCGCAATCAGCGATGCTGGTAAACAGTGTTGTGACTTAAAATACTATTTGCGTTCTGCACTCGTGGATTTCTTACACAGGAAATTATTTTTGTTAAATTAGAGGAACTTCACACCCACCTTGCGAACGTAAGAATTGATTGCTCCAAAAGTGATATGTTTTGAATCAATTTTTATATTAAAGAACACTAAAATATGAGCACTTAAAGGAGTACCGTTTCTTTGGACTGATTATGGTACGCGAAGATGGTCGAAGTTTATTTTTATAAGTCCGTTTATATAGTTAAAAGTTTTCCAGGGAAACATGTTAAGGCAGTCAGGTGCATGATATCTTTTGCGGGTACCCTACACGTTACGCATGTTCACGTTGGTTTGTGTGAGCGCGTACTGAGTTTGGAATAAAAACCATGCGTTGCGTGTAATAAGGTGACGGTCAGCCAGTTTAGTACCACGCTTGCTTTTTTTTTCATATCTGCGATAATCAGACGTATCCGGTAAGGAGGGTTCGTTGTAAACGAAATGATGTCCTGGTATGGAAACCTGTTAATATAAGCAAAAAAACATGCCTACTAGCAATCAAGCATTCCTAATGATAATTTTCTCGCCTGAACTGCATTATCCTAATCTTGCTAATGCCCGTATTCAGTCTTTATTCAGAAACTGTAGAATTGAGTTTGACTAGGTCTTGCTCAGCCTGACATCGGCTGCTTTTGTAGATGGCCAAGTCTGCGTAGAGCCGGAGCTCAACGAGGTTTCTAGGCTCATGGAACTTTTCTAAAAGGTACTAATTAGCCGAGTCCGGCAAAGAGACTAATATGGCACCACTGTGGAGTCAGTTTGCTTTCCAAACAGACACGACTTGCTGAGATCCCTATTCGTAAACACTACTAAAAAGCTGTTTGCGCCTTGCTTTGAATATTCTTCTTTATTCAATCCGTTTGCGAGCGAAGCATCACTACGGACAGGTTTCTCGTTTTCTGACTTTACGCTTCCATTCGAGATCGAGTCATCCGCCTCGTCTTCTGGAGGACCCTGCAAGTAAAAGTTTGTAGTGGCTTAGGCGGCTAACGCACCGTTCAAAACGAGGCGTTGCCATGGCAACCACGGTTAGCAAAACATCGCTAATTCGAGCCCTGGCCGTGCTGGTTGAATTTGTTGTGTCTCCTCCGGTCTCAAGGCGCACGCGAATGCACGACGCCACCGGGCTTGACACTATACTATTTTTTGTACAACAACAACAACAACAACAACAACTACTACTACTACTAATAGAAATAAAACTCTTCCATAGTCACAGCAAGTATCACAAACACGCAATGAGGCGTTATTTAAAATTGCAGCAGATACTATGGTCGACATCAGCAGCGGTAAAGGCAATTAACACAAAAAGTTACGGTTATGGTCTAAGGTCAACATAAACATTTCGAGTACTAAAAAAAAAAACCTCTGTTTTTTTGGGGGATCGTGCTCTACAGGCGGCAAATGTTCTTATATTCAATAAATCCTGATTGAGTTAACAATTTCCAATACAGTAACATATAAGGCATTCTGATTGACTAACTGATGCGTTGGGTTGATCGGTGGTCGTATGGATGCTGTTGACAAGTACAGCACTGGAGACGACGAATCCGTGGTGTCATTCTTTGATGTACTCTCCTGGAGTATTGGGGTTATACTGCTGCCCGTCTTTCCGTACTTCATTCGTGACTGGAGGTGGCTGCAGTTTGCGCTGAGCTTCGGATCTCTTCCCCTCATCGTGTCGATCTTGTAAGTACTGGCATGCTTTCACGTTAAACCTTTACCAGATTGCATCGCCTATAGATAGCCTCGCTTTGTGTTCACTTCCAAAGCACTAAGCTGCCCTTCTGCACGTAACTCTGGTGCTGGCTGCTGTAGATTGAATTCTCGCAACAACTTTTGAAGAAAATTGTATTAGACTTGTATAAATGTATTATCCACTGTTGGTAGATAATATATTCACATTCGTCGCCATATTGGCTGCTTAGCGGAATCAAACATGAAGACTGATTCCAGAGGCATTCAGAGATACATTACACAGGGCTTAGTTGAAAGTATGTGCTGCGTATTGGAGCGGGTTCAAAGCAAGCTTATAAAAGAGCGTAGATACCTGTACCTACTGTATTAATTACAAGGGTAATTTATAGACTTATGGACATATAACACAATGACAATAATTATGAAAGAAATCACACATGTTATTGGTTCTCTCCATCATACACAACACCTAAGCCCTCGTATGGGTATCATACACGTATTACAGCGTTTGGATGGCTTGGCCGAAGTCATGTTTAATATCGCATTTAGCACACGAGCGAGGCGCCTTATTATTTACTTCAAACCAAATCGAAAATACAACTCAGCAATTTGTATTTAAATTTTGTAAACAAATAATAAAACAAACACGCATGTCTCATGTCGGACAAATTAGGTATGCTCCCGTTTTTCCCTATTAGTTGCTCTTTACTCATCTGATCGTTCTGATGACACAGAACCCATAATAATCATACATTTGACCCAGCGCTGTTCAGTCGCACACGGCACAAACGCGAACAAACTGACCAACGCAAAACACGGTGTCTGCACTACGCCGTGACCGATTTCTAATCGTTGCTGTCGTCGGCAAGCAGATGAGGCGCTTCGGTGGGTAAACAAATGTATTCTATATATACAAACATGTGTATGCATACATAACCGTACGTAGTCGACGAATTCGACTGCGACTCTTCAGACTTTAGTCTCACTCAACCTGATACCTTACGACACCTATATACAGCCGGCGGCAATATCACTATTGTTCGTTTGTTGTCGCAGGCTGATTGACGAGTCACCCAAATGGCTCCTGGCAACTGGACAGACGGATCGGGCGCGCCCGGTTATTCGCCGAATGCTGCGCAGAAACGGTTTCGTCGACGGCGACCGAGAAGTAGATGAGATCATGCGCGGCTCCTTGCGTGAAGTCGCAAAGCAATGTGACGGCCGAGCGCGCGAGAGATCATCGGTGCTGTCGCTATTCCGCGGGCGATCGACGGCCCTCACCACGCTGGCGTTCCTCATTCACTTGTGAGTCACAAATCAGTCTGTCCCAATCTTCGCTTGGCAAATGTTGCATGTTGTTCTGCTCATTGTGCCTACACGTACATTGTCCTCTAACTGTAGTAGTGCTTTATTAGGATCAGGCATTGCTGTGATTGATTTTCGTATAGTTGCGCGTTTGTACAAGTCGTCATTGTCGTTGCAGCTGTTGCAGGTGCCGCAGCTGTAGCAGCAGACGAGCGAGTTCTGGCGCTGCTAGTAGATTCTTGACAAGTTGAGACAAGTTTGCCTGAGTAGACCTATGTGTAGCCTTGCTTTTGGTTCAATACATAATAACTTGGTTTACCAAGAAACATTTTTTTTAACTTTGCACGGTTTGTTATGGCTCATCTTTCCAATGTAGGGATGTCTTTACATCCAGATTTAAAAGGCCAGGCAGTTTAATGATGTACACGATACAAATGTCTGTAAAAGAAGCTCGTTAAATAATGATTCTATGCTGCCACACTGATATATCGCAACAATATGCTGGGAAAGCTCGAAACGTGGAAATGTTATCTATAGTGTATAGTTTTTAATACAATAGAGCAATATGTTTTTTTAAACGAATACGGTTTAATTTTGTCAAAAAATATCTTTTACAAGACTTTCCTTCTCATGTTTGCGTTGTCTGTGATTATTTTCTTTAGTCCGTTGTGCATTATGGTCTACTACAACATGATGTTCTTCGTCGTGGACGTGGGCAGCGACCCTTTCCTAAACACCCTAATTGTGGGCATATTCGCGTTACCGAGCCCGTTCCTTGTCTTCACGATGATCAAGTTCTTTCGACGAAAGATGGTTTACTACATTCTCAACATTTCGTCAGCGCTTGCAATATTTGCGCTGTTCTTTACGACCGACGATATGTTGCGATAGTGTATATCGTACCGCTAAGATTTGGCCTACATGTAAATATGTCCGATTGGCCAGAAATCTTAGTTACGACTTAGCACATTACTAACCTTGAGTGCTTAGGTAAAAGTACAAACAGTATTAGCCTTGACTGTTTAGGTAAAAGTTGCTAACTTTCCATATAAATGTAACTATTCCTGAAACCTGGCCGACTTTGCTTTGTTTGCGAAGGCAAGGGCCTGCAGCTCGCGCCAGCCCTGCATTTAGAAAATTACTCAGGTTTAAAAAAAGTCATATTTTTAGATGTGTTCTCTGACAGCGTAATTATTGAATATGAATTAATTAAATGCACTTGTATAGTGGCGCTACTGCTTTCTCTAGCCAGCTGTTTTGCCAGCGCAAAAAAAAAAATATACGAGGTGTGTTCAAAAAGTATCGCGACTTTTGTGTTTTTTCAAAAAATATTTATTTATTCATATCTATTTTGCCCCCTTCAAAGTAATCCCCATGAGATATTATACACTTGTGCCAACGGTTTTTCCAATCTTCGAATCACTTCAAAAAAACCATTTTTTTTTATCTTGTTCAGCTCCTCCTTCGATGCCGTCTTTATCTCGTCAAGCGTAGCGTAACGTCGTCCTTTCATGGGCCTCTTCAGTTTAGGGAACAAGAAAAAGTCACAGGGGGCCAGATCTGGGGAATACGGTGGCTGCGGCATCATTAGTGTGTTGTTTTTGGCCAAAAACTCGCGAACAAGCAACGATGTGTGAGCAGGGGCGTTATCGTGGTGCAAAAGCCAATTTTTGTTCTTCCACAAATCCGGGCGTTTCTGGCGGATTGCTTCGCGCAAATTGCGCATAACTTGCAGGTAATATTCCTTATTGACCGTTCTACCCTGTGGCAAGAACTCATGATGCACCACGCCCCTGCAATCGAAGAAAACTGTCAGCAAAACTTTCACATTCGACCGAACTTGGCGCGCTTTTTTCGGTCTTGGTTCGTGCGGCAGCTTCCATTGAGATGATTGAGCTTTGGTTTCCACGTCATAACCATAAACCCACGATTCGTCACCAGTTATGACCCTCTGGAGCAAATTTGGGTCGTCGCGGACAGAGTCCAACATCTCATTAGCAATGTTCATGCGATGCTGTTTTTGGTCGCAATTGAGCAATTTTGGTACGAATTTCGCGGCGACCCGTCTCATGCCCAAATCATTGATAAAAATCGAATGGCACGAGCCAATCGATATGTTTAGGTCCTCAGCAACTTCTCTAACGGTGATTCGACGATTGGCCAATACCATTTTCTCCACTTCATTAATTTTTTCGTCTGTTGTTGAAGTGCTCGGGCGTCCGGCACGCTCTTCGTCGTTCACATCTTCTCGGCCTTCTGAGAACATTTTGTACCACCGATAAACGTTGCTTCGGTCCAAGGTAGCTTCTCCGTATGCCACAGTCAACATTCGGAATGCATCCGCGCACTTAATTTCGTTTTTCACACAAAATTTGATACAGGTTCTTTGATCCATTTTTTTGAATAGGTAAAAATCGAAGACGATCCAAAACACGTGCAAGCAAAGCAGCTGTCAACAATTAAGTGAACATTCAAAATGGCCGAGCTTGTCGGCATAAGTGAGAGACATGAGTACCAACATAACGCCACAAAAAATCGAAATTCGAATATACGTAACCCGCAAAATTCAAAAGTCGCGATACTTTTTGAACACACCTCGTATATATATATATATATATATATATAATCACTGTTAGTATTCGTCATTCTGATCGTTTTTTCTCATTTTTTGTTACTGGCTTGCCCTTACAATATTGTGTGTTCGACGGCTGTCTGTGCAACGTGCAGATCAGACTAGCTTGCGCCGGATCTTCGGTGCAATCGCAAAGGTTGGCTGTCAAGTGCTGTTTTGCGTCATGACCGTCCACGCGAACGAGAGCTTCCCAACACGAATGCGTTCAATCGCACTCGGCCTGTTCTTCACCGTGTCACGCTTCGGCGCGATGACTTCGCCTCTTGTCAAGGGCATCGTAAGTATAACCTCTTCTACCGCGCGCGCTGCAGGACAAATCGCCCACGATGGTGGCTTGCCCATGCCCTGCTCACATCATCAAATTGAAAAACATTGTTTAGTTCTTGCATTGCCCTGGGGCGACACGGCTTTAATAAACTGCTGCTGTTGCTGGTGGCCGAATGATGTGAGTGTGATCGGCGCGGGTCTGCTATACAAATGTCTCATAATCAAACGAGATGGTGGTGGTGCATCACCATCTACCCCATAATTCGTATTTCTCGGTCCTAACCCCTATCCTATTTTGAACGTTCCATTGTTGTGTCGCGTTGTGATCTCTTCTTACAGCTAGTCAAGTCCCAGTTTTCATCAGGGCGGGGCAATTTGGTTGCCGTGCTTTTAATGTTGCCCCAACTGTTCCACTGTAACGCCGTTAAGTTATGTCACACGCTGATACGAGTATGTATAATCGTATGTATAATCAAGACGCATCATTTTCTGACGTAGCTAACTAGGCTCGGGGACACGCAGAATCTTCCCGCACGTACGAGCTCGAGTCGAATCGTTTAAACCACATTCTCTGCCTAATCTTAGGCAGTCGTTGACTCGACTATTTTCTCACGGTTTCGTTTTTGCCATCGGACATTGCAGAAGGATGTGTCATTCATAGCAGCTCTGAATGCAAGCTGCTGCCTCATTGGACTCCTTGTCTCACTACCGCTACGCGAAACGTTTAATCGGCCGCTTCCGGACGACGACATCCCAGACCAAGACGAAGATGTTCGCCACCGTCGCCGCTAAAACGCCACCTATTGATCTCAAGCTCGACGTCGTCAACAAGATCGATCTAGCGGGCATCGAAACTTCACAGCTCTGACAAACCTGGCCTGCGGCTGGACTCCGACATTGCCTAGTTGATGACACGCTCGCTCTCGCGTTGAACGACTATAGTTGCTTCTTGACTTGGAGCAGAGTCACTCCAAGTCGAATTAAAAAAAATCGCCGAGCCTAACTTGTCTCCCCCTGTATAATCAATAATGACGATGTGATAATAACAACACAAATAGCAACTGAAGGTTGCCTTGTCAACATTTGTAGCTAATGTAGTGAACATACTTGAAGAGGCTTTACTGAACCATACGCAAAATCACGGACATCGTTCACATACAGCTAGCGTGTCCGTGAACAATGCGCGATATAGTTGAAGGAAGTACAGTGTATATAAGTGAACCCAGTGTACATTAAAGTTAAGGTACGGGGGCGTGCCAGTATGTGTGTTTATGCGACTATTTGGTATATATATTGTATATCACTAACCGCTCGGTATCGATCGTGGGGCTACAATGCCAATAGGAAATAAGCGCCCGGTAGCTCGGGCGTAACACATCAATAAACTTCCGCAATCAGCCATGCTGGTAAACAGTGTTGTGACTTAAAATACTATTTGCGTTCTGCACTCGTGGATTTCTTACACAGGAAATTATTTTTGTTAAATTAGAGGAACTTCACACCCACCTTGGGAACGTAAAAATTGATTGCTCCAAAAGTGATATGTTTTGAATCTATTTGTATAATAAAGAGCACTAAAATCTAAGCACTTAACGGAGTACCGTTCCTTTGAACTGATTATGGTACGCGAAGATGGTCGAAGTTTATTTTTATAAGTCCGTTTATATAGTTAAAAGTTTTCCAGGGAAACATGTTAAGGCAGTCAGGTGCATGATCTCTTCTGCGAGTACCCTACACGTTACGCATGTTCACGTTGGTTTGTGTGAGCGCGTACTGAGTTTGGAATAAAAACCATGCGTTGCGTGTAATAAGGTGGCGGTCAGCCAGTTTAGTACCACGCTTGATTTCTCATGACTTTCCTTTTGTAAAAATCGATTTTAACATAGTTCGAGTTCCCCCATGCTCATTCGTGAGTTCGTGGAGCGATGCGTAGCAGTTCGCATATTCGTTTAATATCTGCGATAATCAGACGTATCCCCGTAAGGAGGGTTTGTTGTATACGAAATGATGTCCTGGTATGGAAACCTGTTAATATAAGCCAAAAAAACATGCCTTCTAGCAATCAAGCATTCCTAATGATAATTTTTTCGCCTGAACTGCATTAGCCTAATCTTGCTAATGCCCGTATTCAGTCTTAATTCAGAAACTGTAGAATTGAGTTTGACTAGGTCTTGCTCAGCCTGACATCGGCTGCTTTTGTTGATGGCCAAGTCTGCGTAGAGCCGGAGCTCAACGAGGTTTCTAGGCTCATGAAACTTTTCTAAAAGGTTCTAGGTAGTCGAGTCCGGCATTCAAATCTCATGCAAAATAGAGGAAGAAGTGACGAGAGACCTGGCTTGATATTTTAGGATATCTAGGGTTTGCCCATTTACGAAGATCAGCCGTGTGAAGGACGTTCACAGCGGATGAGACGCGCACCGAGTCATCTATTGGAGTTCGTCGATGAAGGCAGACAACCAGTATCTACTGAGGTTTACTTTAGCTTTCTTTCGAACATAAAGCGCCAACCTGTCAACAATATTTTGCGTTTACGTTAGCTTCCGTGCCGTAACATTTGTGGGTAAGAACGACAATCGCTTTCTAGAATATTTCTGTAGTTCTAAATCTACGAAATTGTAGAAACATTTAGCGTGCAGTTGGTGTTCAATTCTTTAAGCTCATGATCTGTTGCTTGCCGAGACGGTCTATGGAGTTTGGCGGCCTGGCGCTGAACTTGATAGCATCTCCGTACGTCTTGGCGGCTACTGCAGCTGGAGTGGAGTAGGCTTTCACACGACACAGCTAAAAAGAGACTAATATGGAACCACTGTGGAGTCAGTTTGTTTTCCAAACAGACACGACTTGCTGAAATCCCTATTCGTAAACACTACTAAAAAGCTGTTTGCGCCTTGCTTTGAATATTCTTCTTTATTCAATCCGTTTGCGAGCGAAGCATCACTACGGACAGGTTTCTCGTTTTCTGACTTTACGCTTCCATTCGAGATCGAGTCATCCGCCTCGTCTTCTGGAGGACCCTGCAAGTAAAAGTTTGTAGTGGCTTAGGCGGCTAACGCACCGTTCAAAACGAGGCGTTGCCATGGCAACCACGGTTAGCAAAACATCGCTAATTCGAGCCCTGGCCGGGCTGGTTGAATTTGTTGGACGTGGTTGTCATTGCCTTGCTGCTACATACCTCTGCTGGAGAAAGCCTATATAATTCCAGTACGATAATGCGATGACGATAGATGCATTTAGACGATATTGTGCCACAGGCAACTTAGCTCATTACGATCGTCTAAAAAGTGGTTGTCAGAGCGTAAAAAAAACGGTTACACACAGCACACGTGACTACCTATGGTATCTGTGGTGCACCCGATAACTCTGAAAGCTGCCGTGATCGGTGAGGCACTGCGTACTCGACATGTAAGATCCGCTTTGACCCGTTCGTCTGCCACCTGCAAATGGTTACGCCTGCTGCGTCGTGTTTTTTGGGTGCTTGATTGAGTTATTGACCTGCCTGGGCCAAGGTGTCGCTTTGGCTAGTATACGGATGAAGCATCCGTGGACATCGTCCTATACGCCCTGGTTACCGTTATGAGCCGCAACTAACCCGTTTTTGTCAGCTTTTGTCTGTATAATTTGGTTCTCAGCGCCTTCACTGATAATTTGTGGGAAAGCATCGAGTCAGCAACTCCAATGGTCCCCTAGTTTCGTCACCTTAAGCGTTTTGGCCGCTACGTGGTCAACGTGCGCCATATCGCTCAGGTTCCGGCCGAGCAGCACATATAGGCGTGTTACTTGTCTTACGCTCCTGATCTTATAACAATCTAGACGGATATCCAAGTGTTTTTTTTTCAGGTAAAATGATGGTTTTACTATTTTCAGCTGCTAGCATAAGGCGGTAAGACGCCATCCGACTTATTCCAAAGCGTCGTTCGCACGGTTCTTCGAGCAGGTCTTCGTTCGTTGCAGAAACTAGTATTGCATGGTCGTGTTTCAACTCTACTGAATTTGCCCAACTCCCGCACTCTGCCGTACGCCAGTTTCTGTTTAACACCTGGTGACCAGCGCGCATTTAGTGAAAATAGAAACTAAGAATTTTATAATATACTGAAGGTTCAGTCATCTGCTAAGAAAATTGGAACCAGACCCACCAAGAGAATCGTATCCTGATTAGTTAAGTCACGCACCATGGATACCACCACCATATACTTATAAAGCCAAACTATTTTTGCATAGATGACTGTCTATACAGCTTCTGTAGATTTACTGTAATATTGGACGTTAGCATATACTAGTGTGCAATTAAGTTCCAGGAACGTCTTTAACCGAAAGAATCAGCTGTGTGTTGTCTAGCTAAGCGATTAAGTCAAGGATTATATATATATATATATATATATATATATATATATATATATATATATATATTGCGTGTATATATAGTGCTATTTTAAATAAATTTGCAATTCAGCTCATACGCTCCGTGAGTTATGTCTGGGACTGGCCATCCATTGCCTAGTAATCCATCAAACGACAAGTAGCTTATACTCGTAGCTCGTAGTTAAGCGCTCTCTTAGCTCTCTCTCGTAAGCCCGTAGATAGATTAGATGGTAGCAACTCTTTATCGGTTCTGTTAACGATCTCAATCGCCAGATTTTTGCTTACGCGTGCACATATTTATATATATATGTGTGTGTATGTATGTAATGTAATGCTACGCAAATGAACCGGTAAAACTTGACGCGCGCCTCTGCCGGCGAGTTTAAGTACTTAAGCTATGGACCCCGACATGATTAACATCGTCGCCGACATAATAAAAGCCTTGGCGTCGATCACCAGGCCCGGTTCGTTGCTGCGAGACATCGGGTGCTGCACGGGTAGTTCCGTTCGCTTCCGCTCGGCCGGAACGCCGAACCCGACACTCAAAAACCTTGCGCACTAGTTCCTCAAGTGGATCCCGAGGAACACGGGTGCAGGTTAATTCCGTCGATGGCGTCATTAATGCGATGGCCCCGGGGGAACTTCGAATGCTGTCTTGCGATACCCACGGTCGAGCTCTAACCTATGCGTGGTAGGGCACCGAAGGCAAGGCTGTTCCCGTTGCAGTATCGTAAAAAAACGGCCCCGGTCACTCGGCATAGTCACCAGAAGTCGTAGTGGCAAAAAAAACAGAGAGAGAGAAGAGATCTGACCGCTGGTCCATAATTCACGCACATCTATCCATCTATTTACGTGTCTGTCGATCCGCGAGTCTCTGTTGGCTGGCGTTACAGCCGTACCCGGACCGCACCTGCACCTGTAGCATCTGAGCGCACCTACCAGAACTACCACAAAACAACAAGAAGCGGCTAATCTGTTAAGGTTAAGACAAGGTGCCGTGTTCTCTAGGCCAGCAGCTTGAGTGACACGACAATGGTCGTGCCAAAACGAGACAAGCCTCCTCCTGCTCCCCAATCCTTGCCGGCCCCGAGCTCTTCAGAGGTCCCGAAAACCCTGAACGACCTCATAAATGGAGTCTCCGTCTGGCAAAGATCGCTCGTGCTTGTGGTATGTCGCAGCATACCGTGTGCGTTCTCGATCCTTGGAATAACATTTTTTGCGCCCAAATCGCAGACTTATTCGTGCGCCCCGATGTACAATATGACCGACCATGAGTGGCGCGAGTGGAACAACGGCACTGATCTTAGTTGCAACTATCGTCCAAAAGGCAACAATACCGGTGTCGAACGTTGCGATGCGTGGACGTTTGATACAGCCGAATTTACACGTACAATCAAACAGGAGGTGAGTACCCAGCGGGTGGCACAAACTTTGTGCCATCTACAGACTTTTCACAAACTTATATTGTCTTTGTAAGTGTCAATCGTTATATATATATATATATATATATATATATATATATATATATATATATATATATACATATATATAGGGGCAGATGCCAGGAAATTTTAGCCCGGGATAAAACCATTCGTAGTTATAATCGTTGTTCTTATTGCTGCTATAATCTTTGTACAAACTTGAAGACTTTATTGTTGATGATAGCTCTTTTCTCCATCTAGCTAAACGCGTCTCGATCAATGTGCTTAATACTAGCTAATATAATATATTACATTGTTAACATATGGATAAAGATTATACTTGCTAGCCTATGTTTTGTTGTCTAGTAGTTGTGGATGTACAGAGCAGTAATAGCGGATTTCGGCTAAATAATTTAGAAAGTAACAAGGAAACAAATAATGAGCTAAATACACTGCAAGGCGAACAAAGTCACCGTGTAAACCCGGGGAGACTCAGGGGGCTTATTCTAAAAGGAGGAATGGAAGAATGCTCAATCAACCCTTTGATATTTTATCATATATATATATATATATATATATATATATATATATATATATATATATATATATATATATACACAATTAGAAATGTTATTTATAATGTTTATTTGAGGGCTTTCGGAATCTCCCCAAAATTTGTTTATATAATGAAATAATAAGTTTAGCCATACAAGATTGTTGCCAAAATGCACGTTGCCAACGCTGCAATCCAAATCGAAAATAAAAGCATTAGTATACTAGCAGCTAAACATTGCTATGTCTTATAAAGTATAACGCCGTAATTTTTTTAAATTCAGTAATACACTTTCCATATGAGTTTGTATATATTAGATTAAAGACCAATTTATAACAATTAAATGAGAACTTGTTTAGAGTGGTAAATATCGAGAAGCCAATGAGCACGCCTAGGCTAACAGTGAATCCTAAACCAAAAATGTGTAGCATTCAAGCCACTTGTCTTGGAAGAATCATAATATATGAGACGTGTTTCTATTAGGATAATAGATTTGACACCACGCAGGAGTAACTCTTAATCAATAGAGACAATAATTGGCGTAGATGTCTCGATTTTAGTCAGTTGACGATCAATATTATCCTTCATTCAATGATTCATAGCCTTTAAGTCCTAGCTAGTTATTTGGTCACAACTGTCTAATCGCCATAATCTTGGGAATCGGAACAGTCTGTCACAATTCCTAATCAGTTGCAATTTTTGTCTCACCTAGGTCAAATATTATTTCTTATTTTTGATACAATCATAGACTGTTGGCTTTGTATTTCTATATATATATATATATATATATATATATATATATATATATATATATATATATATATATATATATATATATATATATATATATATATATTAAGGTAAGCACTGCCGAGTGTGCAAACGTATTGTAAATGATTGATAAATCATCACTTTATTTTCTGTATATATATCGAATAATTTCAGTTCACTTGGGTTTGCGGAAACGACTGGATGCCTGCGTTTATTGAGAGCAGCTTCATGATTGGTATAATGGCGGGAAGTTTCTTCTTCACGCACGTCTCCGACTGGTAAGCACAAACGAAATCCTATCATTCTAGTAGAAACCAAAGCTGTGGAAAGCAAAAAAACGTATAGTAGAATAACTGCATCATTAATAGCTAGATATAAAAAAGCAAAACTGAGTAGCGGATCTCGGACTCACGCGCTAATGCATTGCATCCGTGATTATGAAATGAAACAGCATTGACAAACAGTCGACGACGACGAGACGATGACGAAACAATGAAATACATTATTATTATTATTATTATTATTATTATTATTATTATTATTATTATTATTATTATTATTATTATTATTATTCAGTTATTATTATTATTATTATTATTATTATTATTATTATTACTATTATTACTATTTATTATTATACAATACAAAGTCTCCTTTATTGAAAAAGGGGTGTTAAAATCACATAGTAGTCTTTACACTGATGGGCACGTCGCGAAACTCTCCATGCAAACGCGTTATTCACAACTTCGACATTAGCAACTTCCGGTGGAGTAACTGACACACCACTACGTAGATTATTTGGACGTAATGTGAAAAAAGTACTAAATGTATTACTCCGGATTAGTTGTTTAAAAAGTCAATGAGATTGCACAGCCGTGACGCAGATTTAACCACTTCGGCGATATGAGACGTACTCGTATACTTCACTTGGCAATCAAATGTAACACCTAGGTCTTTGTATATTGACACTTCAGGTAGGCTATGGCCGTTCATGAAATATGAAGTGTCGTCTTTGACTGTTTTCAGCACGGCGCATTTAGAAGTGGATATTTCCATTCTATTCAAGTGGGCCCATCGTAGCACGGCATCAATTGCCTTCTGTAACTGGGCCTTGTCTTTGTCATCTTTAACTTCAATGTATATCTTTAGGTCGTCGGCATAAAGCTTGTAAATCATCTCGAGCCTGCCAAGGACGAGTTTAAGGTCTTGAGCAAAATTGCATACAAGAGCGGCTCTAAGCAGGAACCCTGTGGGACTCCAGACGGACATGGAGCAGTACCAGACATAGCACTTTTTATCTTGACCCTAAAGCTTCTGCCAGTGAGATAGGCTTGGCACCAATTTCGAACCCTAGGTCCGATGCCTGGCGATTCCATCTTGCTTAGTAAAATTTGGATGGTCAACCCGATCAGAAGCACGCGAAAAGTCAAAGTAAACGATGTGGGGCGGATATCTGTGATTTCGCGCCAGGGCCCAGTCATGAGAGACCTCCAATAATTGGGTTGCTGTCGATCGCCCCTTATTGAATCCGTGTTGCTGATTGTCTAAAAGTTGGTTAGACGATAAGAAATTATAGATACAATTAACAACTATTTTTTCTATGATTAAACAGGGGATGGCACACTGGGCAATAGGTCGGTAGTTCTCAGCAGTTGCTCTAGAGCCCTTCTTGTGCACAGGTGTGACAATGGATTCACGGAAGACGGTGGGATCGCCATCTTCAAATGACCGGGTGAAAATGCGGCTCGGCTAGAAACTCGGCCAGTTTTTTTAATATAGTAGGTGGTAGCCTATCAGGCGTAGACGTGCTTTTGCGTTGCAGATTTCGAAGTTTTTCGAGCACAATAAAAGGATGAAATTCAATGTCATTGAGTGTGTGCGCCGTTTGCTTGATTCTCGTGATGGAGACGTTTTGAGGCTTTATGTAGACACTTTTGAAGTAGTTCAGCAGAATCTCGGCCTTGTGTCCATCTTCGACTGCGGTGCCTTTTTCATGTATAAGCGGCGCTACTCCGGACTGTAGTTTAAGACGCCGGCATGCATATCGAAAGAAGTCCCTTGCATCGCGGATATTCAGACTACTTTCCTCCAAGCGCCGACAACGCAATGCTGTACGTGCCAAATTACGCGAGAGGCGTTTATGGCTTTGAGAGGAGGGTGCACTACTATTCAGTTTTCGACTAGCTCTGTCCATAAAATATTGTAGTGGGGAGGATCGTTGCATCATTTTCGGTGTATAACCTTCTACAAGGACGGACATGATATTTAGAAAAGAACAGTATTGGGCCTCCACTGATTGGCATTGTGCAAAAGAGAGACGCCAATTCGTGGTTGCTAGGGTGGCTTCCATTGCATTATAATCAGCTTTATAGAAGTTAAAATATGGATCTTCGTTACGTTCTTGTCTTTTAGCGGATATTTTGAAGAATACAGCCAGATGGTCGGACTTTACTGAAGATTCACCGAAGGTAATATCAGTAATTAATTTTTCAATATCTCTCAATAGCAAATCTAGTATGTTCTGTCCCCGGGTGGGGACCGTAACAAGTTGCATATGTCCAGCAGAGCAACAGAAGGAGCTGAAGATGTATTCCTTAGTTTTTGCAGAAAAGTTTAGGCCTCCTGTGGTCCAGTCTATTCCAGGCTGATTGGAGTCACCGGTCAAAATGACGGGCCAGCTTACTTGAACTAAACCATCCAAGGCGTCACATAATGTGCGCATTCGTTGCGCTAGCTCGGCAGAGGAACCGGTTGGAGAAAAATAGGCACATATTACTCGATGGCATTGATCGGTCCCACGTAGCACGTCGATGGCGACAACCTCAGCACAAGTATCGCCGATATCGATGTCGCAGCATCCCAGCTCAGGCCTGCAAAGTATACATACTCCGCCTCCACAGCGGCCCATACGGTCCTTACGAAATACGGAGTAACGGCCTCCCAGTGACAGCTCTGCCGATGATATATTTTCCGCAGACGCCCAAGTTTCAGAAATGCATAGAATGTCCGGAGAGTGCATTAGGCAGTACTGAGGAAGCGAATCACAGGCAAACAGTTTTATTATTCGAGCAGCGTTAAA
>QVRM01003613.1:102500-117235 GCA_003439945.1 Dermanyssus gallinae
ATTTCATTATTATTATTATTATTATTATTATTATTATTATTATTATTATTATTATTATTATTATTATTATTATTATTATTAATATTATTATTATTATTATTATTATTATTATTATTATTATTATTATTATTATTATTATTATTATTATTATTATTATTATTATTATTATTATTATTATTATTATTATTATTATTATTATTATTATTATTATACATTCGAAAGCGTTTTCGTAAGAATGCGCATTAAATGGTCGCACTATCTGAAGAAACGGATAGTGTAGACTAGAACATAGTGTATAATAGGGTAATAAGGCATCCATAGCGTCGTTGACGACGAGACCAAGTTTGATCGCTGCGAGTCTCTATAGGAGATTCGATAAAAACAGCCAGCGAAAGTTTCAAGACGGTGTCACCAGGGTGGATTGGTCTTCTGGTCTCGACGCAACTGATCCCAATGAGGCCTTTGACACATATATATATATATATATATATATATATATATATATGTATTGTATGACTCGAAGTATAACGATTGTTTCCCGTTGCGACGGCGAAGGGATTTGATAAAGGCAAACCGCCCACCATGGTTCACTTGAGAACCTTAGGGTTCAAACACTACTAACAGGCGAACGCACACAACAACAGCAGCAACAACAACAACAACGAGCATGTTTTTGGCATTTATTTGCTGAGCAACATTATTAGAGATGCAGACACTCTATCTTATCGAGCGATATGTCCCGTGCGCCGCAGTGGCGAATCGGCGTCTCATTCATTCAGTCAGTCAGTCAGTCGCTCTAATAATAGGCAATGACATGGAACTTATTGTGCCTGTATATGCAGCACTTGATCGGTTGGGTCGATTGATGGGTCTGTTGTCAATTGCATCGTGCCCCACTTCAGGTACGGCCGCAAGTTGATGATCACGGCGTCGAGCATGCTTGTATTTGTCGCGTCCGTTGGTGCCGCGTTATCGCCCAACTTCTACACGTTCGCGTTGTGTCGCACCGCCTTGGCGATGGGAGTCGGCGGTTGTCAAAGCGGACCGACGACACTCGGTAAGATACTCGGAAGAATCTATTGTTGTCTATCTACACATCAATTCTATACTAGACTACCACTATACTTTTCATCAAGCTGACTCTCGGCCAATGACATTTAACGTCATTGGCCCAGAGTCAGCTTTAACGGCACGCACCGCTCTCGAGCTGCATTTATCAAAAGACAAACCTCGAACGAATAAATACAAATGTACAGCAATGGGGATCAAAACCGGGCGTCCATGTGGGCCTCCTCCGGCCGCACGGGCAAATGCACTACGCCGCCAGGCTCGACGCTACACTACTGCAGCTTATCGAGTTCACCTATGAATAGGAGCAAACATCTGAGCAAATATTGATCGATGGCTGAAAATGCTTTATTCGTGCATTCATTCGCGTGCATGACTCTTGCATAACTGCTGTCTGTTGGTGCAGACGGCAAGATTCAATAGATTCAATTGATTCATCATTGAGTTTACAATTTTCAAAGATAACCCAAAAAAGGGCATTCTGATGGACTAACTGACGCGTCGGATTGATCGGTGGCGATATGATGGTGGACGCTGTTGGCAAGTACAGCACTGGAGACGACGACCTCGAGGCACCGATCCGTGGTGTCATTCTTTGATGTACTCTCCTGGACGATCGGGGTTATAATGCTGCCCACCTTTCCATACTTCATTCGTGACTGGAGATGGCTGCAGTTTGCGCTGAGCTTCGCAGCTCTTCCCCTTATCGTGTCGATCTTGTAAGTACTAGCACGCTTTCACGCCAAAACTTTCGTAGATATACTTTCGTACCTATAGATAGCAGCCTCGTTTTGTGCTCACGTTCAAAGCGAGTAAGGTTTTCCTGCCCTTCTCTACACATAGCCCTGGTGCTGGCCGCTGTGGCTTAAATACTCGCAAAAACTTTTTTTGAAATATAATATATATGTGTAAATGTATTATTGTTTGCTGTTGGCAAAAAATATAATCATATTCGCCGCCAAATTGGCTGTTTGGCGAACCGTCACCTCATATGAAGACTGATTTCAGAGACATTTAAAGATACATTAACTGGGGTTCAACACAGTTGAACGAATATGCTGCGTATTGGAATGGGCCCAGGAAAAATTGTAACGTATTAGCGTAGATACCCACGCTCACTGCTTTAACCGCTACAAAAGCTACTTTATAGATGCACGTATAACAAGGTAAAAAATCTTTGTGAAGTAAATGGCACAATATTATTGATTCTCTTCGTCATGCATTCCACCTAAGCACTCGTATTGGGTCGTACGTCTTATGATAAAACCCTGCAATTCGTATTTCAATTTGGTACACAAAAAGATGCATGTCTCATGGCGGACAACTTAGGTATAATCATTCCGTTTCTCTCGACAAGTTACTCTCTACTCATTACTAGATGATTACTGATGCTAAACGCACGGTCTGCACTACGCTGTTACCTATTATTTTGTAGTGGCGGTGGCTTAGGCGGCTAACACACCGTTCGAAACGCGGCGTTGCCATGGCAACCACGGTTAGCAAAACATCGCTAGTCCGAGCCCCGGCCATGCTGGTTGAATTTGTTGGACGTGGTTGTCATTGCCCTGCTGCTACTACATACCTCTGCTGGAGAAAGCCTATATAATTGCAGTACGAGAACGCGATGACGATAGAGGCATTTAGACGATATCGAGCCACAGGCAGCTTAGCCCATTACGAGCGTCTAAAATGTGGTTGTCAGAGCGTTAAAAAAAGACAAAAAATGGTTGCCGTTATTGCCATCGGCGGGCTGATTGAGTTCTTCGGTGAGCAATCAAATGTATCGTGTATATACAAGCATGTGCAAGCGTACATAGACGTACAGTCTCGACGAATTCGACTGCAACTCTTCAGACTTCAGACTTTAGTAGCCTACTCTACCTTATACCTTATGACACCTACATACATGCATATGACACCTGGCAATATCACTACTGTTCGTTTGTTGTCGCAGGCTGGTTGACGAGTCACCCAAATGGCTCCTGGCAACTGGACAGACGGACCGGGCACGTCCGGTTATTCGCCGAATACTGCGCAGAAATGGTTTCGCCGACGGCGACCGAGAACTAGATGAGATCATCCGCGGCTCCTCGCGTGAAGTCGCAAAGCAATGTGACGGCCGAGCGCGCGAGAAGCCATCGGTGCTTTCGCTATTCCGCGGGCGCTCGGCGACCATCACCACGCTGGCGTTCCTCATTCACTTGTGAGCGATAGACAAGCTTGTCTCAGCCTCCGCTTGGCCATTGTTGGCCACGTTTCTGCTCTTTGTGCATATGCGTACTCTAACTGCAGTAGTGTTATATTACGGTCAGGCATTGCTGTGATCTTTGCAAAAGTCATCATTAGCGTTACGAATGAGGCAGATGCGGTAGCTGCAGCAGCAGCAGAAGAGTGAATCCTACTTAAACAAGTCTCCTACGCAAACATAACAGTGTTTGCGCTCTCATGTTTGCGTTGCCTGTAATTATTTTCTTCAGTCCGTTGTGCATTATGGTCTACTACAACATGATGTTCTTCGTCGTGGACGTGGGCAGCGATCCGTTCTTAAGCATGCTGTACGCGGGCCTATTTGCGATACCGGGTCCGTTTCTTATCTTCACGATGCTCAAGTTCTTTCGGCGAAAAATGGTCTACTACATTCTCAATATTTCGTCAGCGCTTGCGATATTTGCGCTGTTCTTTACGACCGACGGTATGTTGCGATAGCGGACATCGCACCGCTAACTCTTTGGCACAGAGTCCCTATCCTGACTGTTGTGAGGTAGAAGTTGCTAATCTTCTCTAAAATGTGAATATTACTGAAACATGACTGAGACTGTACTTTGTCTGCGAAGGCAAGAATCTTAGAGAAACTGAATTTTTCAGATGTGATTTTGTGAAAGAGCAACTATCGAACAGAAACTACTTAAACTCATCTGTATGGTTGTGCTATTGCTGTAAGTCCGCTGTCTTGACAGCGTAACAAATGTCGTCGTTTTTATTGTTGCTTCTAATCGCAAACTGTTAATGTTCATCTATTACATCTCCGATTTAGAAAATACCTCTCTTCCTATATATATATATATATACATATATATATAGGAAAAGCAGGGAGATAGAAATTGGAAAAAAAAATCATTGTTAATAATCGTCGTTTTGGTCGATTTTTCGTTTTCTGTTACTGGTTTGTTCTCACTGTTGTTGTGTGTGCAACTTGCAGACCAGACAAGCTTGCGCCGGACGTTCGGCGTAATTGCAAACGTCTGTTGTCAAGTGCTGTATTGCGTCATAAACGTCCACGCGAACGAGATCTTTCCAACACGAATGCGTTCAATTGCGCTCGGGCTGTTCCTCACCGTGTCACGCTTCGGCGCGATGACTTCGCCTCTTGTCAAGAACATCGTAAGTATAATATAACCTCCTCTACCGTCTTGCAGGCGACTACAGAATGAACCGCTATTACGATGGCGGCCTGCTTATAGCGGCACCGTCGCCCAAAAAACATCGTTTACCCTAATGCATTACTCTGCGGCGACAGGGCTGGCGGGCAAACGGTATGGGTGTACTTGACGCGTGGGTCTTCTATACAGATGCCTCCCTCAATGAACGGGATGGTGGTGCATTACCACCTACCCCATAATTCGTATTTGTCGATCTTGACCCCTATCACGTTTTGAACGCTCCATTGTGTTGCCGGTCATCTCTTCTTGCTCCAAGTCGTTGTTATCTATGTGCCACATAGCAGACACCAAATGAAGTTTCACTTTTCATCAGGGCAGGGAATTTTGGTTGCCCTGCTTTTTTAATGTTGCCCCCATCCGAATGCATCTAATGCTTTTGAGTTATTATATATGTCAGTACATGTATAATCTGCGCGCATTTTTTTACGTAGCTATCTTTGCTAGAAACACGCAGCACCGAAAAAATATTTACCTTTTGGCTCCAATTTTTTTTGGTCCCAGCACGTACGACAAGAAAAAGCCATTGAAAGCAAATGTTTTGCGTTACCTTAGGCACTCCTTAAATTGATTGTTTTCTCACGGTTGCATTTTTGCCATCAAACATTGCAGAAGGATATGTCATTCGTAACAGCCCTGAACACAAGCAGCTGCCTCATTGGACTCCTTGTCTCAATACCGCTACGCGAAACGTTTAATCGGCCTCTTCCGGACGACGACATCTCAGACCAAGACGAAGATGGCGCCACCGTCGACGCTAAAACGCCACCTACTGATCTCAAACTCGACGTCGCTAACAAGATCGACCTAGCGGACATCGAAACTTCACAGCTTTGACAAACCGAGCATGCGGCTGGAGCCCGACATTGCGTAGCCAGACGCGTTCGTTCTCGCGTTGAACGACTATATTTGCTTCTTGACTTGGAGCAGAGGCGCAATTGAGAGTTGTTCCTATATATATATATATATATATATATATATATATATATATATATGTGTGTGTAGTTAATGCAGTGGAAATACGTGAAGGGGCTTTAGTGTGTCATGCGCAAAATCGGGGACATCGTTCACATACAGCTAGCGGGCGCAGAAACATTAAGCAATGTTCATGGGCAATTAATATCAAAGCAAGCAAAGCGCGGTATAGTTGAAGGAAATGCAGTGTATATAAGTGAATGCAGTGTACATTAAAGCTGAGATACGAGGGCGTGTCCGTAGGTGTTTGTGGGACCGTTTGTTCTATCGTCAGCCGCTCGGTATCTATTGAGGGACTTCAATGCCAATAAAAGGGTGGAGCACCTTAATAAACTTTCCCAATCAGCGATGCTGTTAGAAGTGATGTAACTTAAAATACTATTTGTGCCTTTTATTTTCTCATTTCTTGAACAGAAAAGGGAGATTTCTTACCATACATTACGAACGTAAGAATTGATTGCTGCGAAAGTGATATGTTTTCCAAGCAGTTCTCACAATAACGAACTAACATATGAGAACTCGACGCAGTGCCGTTTTCCTGAACTGATCATTGTATGCGAGGATGATCGAAATATTTTTTTGTAAGTAATCTTTTCCAGGGAAAGCACGTCAAAGCAGTCAGGGACATGATATCTTCTGCGGGCACCCTACACGTTATGCGTGTTCACGTTGGTTTGTGTGAGCTTGTACTAAGCTTGAAATGAAAACTATGCATGGCGTGTAATGAAATGACGGTCAGCCAGTTTAGTCTCATTCACGCTTGATTCATCATAACCTTCCTTTTGTAGAATTCGACATTGAGTTTGACATAGTTTGAGTTCCCCTGCTCATTTGTGAGTCGATGGTGCAATGCGTAGCAGTTTGCATCTTTGTTTCATATATTTGATAATCACAGGTATCCCTGTAAGGAGGGGCCGTTATGTACAAAATGGCGTACTAGTGTGGAAACTTCACATAAGAAAGAAGCATGCTTACTAGAAATCAAGTGTTTCTAATGATAATTTGTCTCTCTCGCCTGGACTACAATCATCTGATTTTACTAATGCTCAATTCAGAAACTGCAAAATTTAGTCTGATCAGGTCTTGTTTTGCCTAACATCGGCTGCGTTTGCAGATGGCCAAGTCTGCGTAGAGTGAAACCTTAACAAGGTTTCTGAACTCACCGATTTTTTTCTGGAAGCTATTAGGTTAGTCGAGTCTGGCATTCAAATCTCCTGCAACATAGAGGGAAAAGTGACGGGAGACCTCGCTTGCGCGTAGACACTTGACATTTTGACATATCTAGAGTTTCCCCATAGTTTTTGTGGCAGCATGGCCGCTGGCTCTCAGCGGTGTGTTTTGTGGTCTACCCTCGATGAGCATCGCTCAAAGAAATTTCGATCAATAACGACAGCGAGCAAACTGGCGACACCCCGCTCGATGACACCATGACTAAAGCACTCAATCATAAAACGGATGCGTAAGCTTTGCAGGGCAATCACGTTATCTTTCTCTATATCACACACAGGAATCACCAAATAAACAAATTACCACACAGTACTAGATAATATTGCCTCAACAAAAGTACCCAAATATACTGTGACTGCAAAAACCGCTGTTTTACTTTGGTAGGCATACTTTATAGATCAAAAATGCCTTGATCGTCGTCTGCAATATTCCACAAAAGAGGATTTAGTACTTTCTATCGCGTGTATTACCCGTTAAAGAGTCCTCGCTGATACTGTGGTTGCTAAGTGACGGTCCAAGCAAGTACACTGTTTTACTTTGGGAGGCCTACATTATAGATCACGACTGTCTCGATCGTCATCTGCAATATTCCACAAAAGAAAACTTAGTACCTTAACGTGCGTGTCTCACTCGTTAAAGCGGCAAAAGCACACCCCATAGTTGGTTCTCGAACTCATCTTTGTTATATCTAGCAGTCTTACCAAAGCTTTTTTGGGCTGACCCTAAGCCGGCATTTAACGTCCACGGCTTTGCTTCCGCATTGCTTTGTAAGACGGATCCCATGAATACATTTGTGCAACGGTGGGGCCGCAGCTCGTCAACCCAGCTCAATGTCCAGCTCGTCAACGAGTTCAATCTTATGCCGCTAGTATAAGTGCACTCGGGGGACCCGACCCTGAAACATGGTCGGGTCCGAACGAACCGAACTGGCGACAGAGGCGAAAAGCTTTCTACTTCAGCGGCTATCCCTGGCGGTTCAACGCGGCAATGCGGCAGCAATAATGAACATCATGAGGGGCTGCCTCGAGGATAAGCTCAACTGATGGCGCTCTTCACAAGCCCCTGTGTAGTTAGTTAATCACATTTCCCTGTAACCCAATACACTATATATATATATATATATATATAGGAAGGCAAGCAATGCCGAGTGTGCAAACGTATTGTAAATGATTAGTAAATCATCACGATATTTTATATATATATATATATAATATTGCTGTCAAAACTATGATATGCAGCGCGCTGCATTCCGAGTCAAAACTAAATTATTAGTGTAGTAACAAATAAGCACTGATTGGTCCTATATATAGTATATATAACAGTGAAATTGGTAAAATACGAATTTGGTTAAACACTTGTTTAAAACAATTCGGGAAGCCAATGAGCATATCAGTCAATCAGCCTGTTATTTATAGGTCAATGATAAATCCTAAACAAAAAATGAGTATAGCTAAAAAGCCAGAAAAAACATTCTATACGAGACTTGCTTCTATTAGCATCCCCGATTTTATACTACACAAAAGTACATAAATAGAAACAATAATTTAAAAATGTATATCTATATACTAGATGTCACATAACCATCGCAACAACCATTTCATTTGAAGCAAATAGACTAGCCTAGCGTAAGGTATTATTGTTATAATGCTCGTATTAATCTGTTGAAAATCAGTGTTATGCCTTATTTAATTATCTAACGCCTTTAAGCCCACTTAGTTACTTGCCAACCACAGGCTAATCGCTGTAATCTCGGGATAGAACAATCTGTCACAGTTGCAAATGAATTGCACTTTTGGCTGCACATAGACCATTATGTCTTATTGTTGATGCAACCATTGACTGTTGGCTCAGCATATATATATATATATATATATATATATATATATATATATATATCTTTGATGATTTTAGTTCAATTGAGTTTGCGGAAGCGACTGGATACATGCGTCTGCTGAGAGCAGCCTCATGGTTGGTATTGTGGCGGGAAATGTTTTGTTCTCGCACGCCGCTGATAAGTACAAAAGAACGAACGCAAAAGGAATATTATCTCCTCATAGCTAGCACAGGGTTATCACTCTCTCAGCAACCGAACGATTTCACTTGGATAGTCCCCAAAGATGTGGAAATCAAGGAAATGTACAGCGGAATCGCTGCATCATTTGTAGTCAAATATAAAAAAAAAAACAAGAAAGCAAAATCGAGCAGCGGATCTCGAACTTAACTGCATCCGTGCTCGTCAAATGACACAGCGTCGTGTCGCTAACGACGAGACGGCGACGATACACAATGAAATCAACTCTGCATCCAAACACTTTCCATAATGCGTCTTAACTGGTCGTTCTATCTATATAACGGATAGAGCAGACTAAAAACATAGTGTTGGCTCAAACGTAAGGTGTGAACTGATAGCTAAAACGCTAGTATCAAGCGAACACAAACAACAACAACAAAAACAACAACAACAACAAAAACAACAACAAAACAACAACAACAACAACAACAACAACAACATCATCGTCAACAACATCAACAACAACAACACTGTCGGCTTTGGCAGCGGTTGCCAAAGCGGACCGAAGACACTCGCTAAGATACTCGGAAGAATCTATTGTTGTTACACACAGATTTTACACTACTACTACTACTACTACTATTCTTTTTCAGGCTGACTTAGGGCCAACATTTAAAGTCCACGGAACCGCTCTCGCATTCTCGCATATTCATAAGACGGACCCCAATAAATACAAGTGTACAACTGTGGGGATCGAACCCGTGCACCCATGTGTCTCCTCCGGTCGCAAGGCGCACGCGAATGCACCTCGTCACCGAGCTCGACACTACTGCAGCTGATCGAGTTCGCTTCTGGAAAAGAGCAAATATTTAAGCAAATATTAATCGACGGTTAATGCTATAGGCATTCATTCGTGTATCAATGTTGCATAACTGCTGTCGGTTGGTGTGTTCCAAAAAATCGTATTCAAAAAGGCGATAGCCAAAACGTCGGCATGTCTGGAACTGATGATCCCCTGGCTAACAGGAATTAACCAGAATACCATTTACTCTCTGAGCTCCTGACTTTTTACGGGCTGTTTAATGCATATGTTGCGTCTTGGAAGGGGTCCAGGCATGGTTATAAATGATTAGCGCAGCTACCCATGCCCACTACATTAACCGTTACAAGGGCAGCTTTATATAAGTACATATAACACGGTAAAACATTTGTGAAGTAAATGGCACATTATTGTTGATTCTCTTTATCATGCACTCAATCTAAGCACTCATAGCGGATCATACATGCAACAGCGTTTACAGTTTTAATGGCTTGATGGAAGTCATTTTTGGTGCCGCATTTAACACACGAGTTACACCTTATTACATTTTCCACATAAAAAGGTGCATAGACTCCTCTCAGTAGACTGGCCTTCAGCTGTCTACACGAGGGTGACAACCCTCGGAGCCAGCATAACAAGGGATAGTCCCCTCCGGGTGCTTGTGGCCAGGGAGGGGGACGCATCCGACAGTGCCACTTGGAGGAACATGGCCTGCCAGTTCCAGGGCATTGCCGGGGAAGCCGGAAGCAAGGCAGGCGTGGTACTGTCCCGCCGAATAACGGAGTCGGGAGACGACGGGGAGCCGACTACCAGGGCGCTGGTGGCACTTCGGCTCCCCAGAGACGCGACGCTGCTCCAGCACAAAATTCTCCTGGAGCAAGTACTAATAAAGGCGAAGGCCCTCATGGGACCAGAAGACCTACCGGCGATCCCTTGCTACATGACCAGCGAGGGAGAGCGGACGGGAGTCGACAAGCTCCTCGAGTGCCTAGCCCGCACTCACGAGCTGCGCCTAGCAGTTACCCCCGTGGCGGGAAAACGGGCTGCCGAGGCTTCAAAAAGTCCCACGTCCACGCCAACGACTACCGTTTTACTTAAAAAGAAGGAAGGGAAGACCTACGCAGAGACCATTAGGGATCTTAGGGCCAAGGTGGACCCCGGCTCCTACAAGGTCTCGGTCAAACGGGCACAACACCTTCCCAGCGGGGACGTGAGACTTGTAGTGACGGAGGCGACGCCAGGAGGGGCCAGCGCATTCCTCGGTGCCCTTCAGGCGGCCGGGGAGGGCGAGGCGAGCCTCGATCGGTCCTCCCTCAAGCGTCTGATTGTCAGAGACATCATGGAGGGGACAACGGCAAAGGAAGTCGAGGAGGCGCTCCGCAGAGGAACTCGATTTGACGGGCCACTAATGGTGGACCCCCCTCGAAAGGGGGCTACCGGAAGATGGTCGGCGCTCGTCCGTGTGGCGCCGCCCGATGCCCGTCGAGCGCTGGACCTGAAGCGGGTCCAACTGGGATGGCTATCCTGCCCCATTGTGGAATGGATCACCGTCCCCACGTGCCAGAAGTGCCAGCGAGTAGGGCACACAACCACTTCGTGCACATTTGAAGCGGCGACCTCCAGGCGCTGCCACAAATGCGGGGTACTGGGGCACCTGTCGAGGGAATGCACTCAAAACGCCAAATGCTACAACTGCGGCGAGGAGGGGCACGCGGCCAACGCCGCTGCTTGCCCTACGTACAGAGCCCAACTTGCAGAGCTTCGCCGCGGCGGCAACCAGTCTGGCAACCGAGGCAGGCTGCCGCCCCCCTCGACAGGGTCTGCGCCCGACCAAAGCACGGTGCTCCCCACAGCGGGAGACCACCCCAGAGGCGCTCAGGACCAGGACGGGTTCACCCTGGTAACGCAAAGGAGTCGAAAGAGGGGGCAACCATCTCCTCCCATAGACTCCCGATCCACAAAGCAGTCAAACACGGGCGAATCTTAAACAACGTATATGACAACTACTCTTAAAGCATTACAGCTGAACTGCAACCGGAGCATGGGTGCCCACAACATGCTCCAGGAAATTAGTAGCAGGTCTGGGGCAGATCTGCTACTTCTCAGTGAGCCCAACGTCCGGTGGACGAAAAACGGCACCCCGGACCTTTTTACAGAAGCAAACAATTTGACAAGCATTTTACTAGACAACCGCTGTCGCCTCCGGGTTTCCGGACACGGCAGCGGGTACGGTTTTACTTGGGTGGATCTAACGGGCGTTGGGCGGTTTTATTCCTGCTACTGCAGTCCCAACGCCCCTCTCGAAGACTTTCATAGGTTTTTAGACAACTTGACAGAGTCTTTTAACCGAAACGACGTGCCACTTCTAGTCTTAACCGGAGATTTTAACGCAGCTTCCACTACATGGGGCTCTACGGCCACCAACCGAAGAGGACACGCCGTCCTCGAGTGGCTGGCGGCGGAGGACCTAGTTGTTCTTAACACGGGTACGCCCACCTTCCACAGAGCTGGGCACACCTCGTGCATTGATCTTACAATAACAAGAAGAACGGAAGCACATAGGATTTTAAACTGGAAGGTTTTACTAGACGAGGAATCTCTAAGTGACCATCATATACTTGAGTTTCACGTGACCATCTCCCGCGAGGGACCGCCCACAACGCTTCGTCCTACAACCAGGCGCCAGGGGGTCAACGAGATCCGGGAGTCCCTTAGGACCCTTATAAACCAGGACGGGATGCCAACAACACCCGCGGGCCTCCAAAACCTCCTCAAGGCCGCCTGCAGAGTCGTCACGGGCCGCGGAGCACACCGGTTGCATCGAAGGACCCCGAAGAACTGGTGGACAAGCGAAATAGGTGGCCTCAGGAAAAGGTGCATCCGGGCACGGCGTCTACTCACCCGCGCTCGGCGAGCCGCGCCTGAGGGGCAAGCTGCCCTGCAATACGGCGCGGAATATAAAAGGCTGCGAGCCTGCCTGCGTAGGAAAATCTCCAGGAGCAAGGAACGCTCCTGGAGAGCGTTTCTCGAAGAGCTGGAGGACGACCCATGGGGCCGCCCGTATAAGATGGTGCGGGGTTTTCCCCCCTTCAAACGAAGGGTGGAGCTTACGTCGGAGGAAACCCGGGAAGCAGTTATGGCACTCTTCCCGCGGCACCCGCCCTTTGACCGAACCCCGTATTTAGAAGACACAGGGGGGTCTGAGGACAGCATACCAGAGGTAACCCCGCACGAAGTTCTCGCAGCGGGGGGAACGCCTCAAGCCAGGAAAGGCACCGGGCCCAGACGGGATTCCCGTCCTCGCGGTTAAGCTCCTGCTGAAGGAATACCCAGAGGCGGTGGCCGCCGCGGCGACGGAGATGCTTCGAACGGGCTTGTTCCCTACCGCATGGAAGGCCGCGGACCTCGTGCTAATACCTAAGGGCCCCGGCTCGTACCGGCCCATATGCCTTCTCGGCTCCCTGGCCAAGGCCTTCGAGTCCATCGTAGAGGCACGACTCCGAGAGTTCGCGGAGGAGAACGGCCTCCTTTCCGAGGCCCAATATGGGTTTCGTAAAGGTCGCTCCACCATTGCAGCGATAAAGAAAATCCAACTAAAGGCCGAAAGCATTCGCGACTCCCCGCCCAGACGCCGAGATCTATTTTTAGCAATACTACTGGACGTGAAGAACGCTTTTAATAGCCTCCCGTGGAGAGTCATCCTCGATACTCTCCACAGGAAAAGGGTGCCCTTTTACTTAAGACGGATTTTATCTAGCTACCTACACGACAGGATTATCCACTCACACGACCAAACTTTTAACATGACCGCAGGGGTGCCGCAGGGCTCAATACTAGGCCCACTGCTATGGAACATCACTTACGATGACGTGCTGCGGCTGGGGGATCTCCGACCCGGAGTCGAACTCCTCGCCTACGCTGACGACCTGGTCCTCACCGTCCAGGCCCGGACAATGGGCCAGCTTGAGGCGCGTGCGAATGAAGCCCTCTTCGACATAGCGCACTGGATGCAAATAACGGGGCTTACCCTGGCCCCCGCTAAAAGCGAAGCTATTCTCCTGGTGGGTCGGAGGGGCTTGCCCCCGCCGCGCCTTGTCCTGGAGGACCAGGAGATTGCTGTAGTCAATACTACAAAGTACCTCGGGTCTTCCTGGACCGGGGCCTCCGGGGTACTGAACACCTACGGCGGGCGTCAGAAAGGGCATTGAAGATCGCCAATAGTTTCGCGCGCCTCATGCCAAACACATACGGCCCTAAACAAACAAGAAGAAGGATTATTATGTCCGTGGCCGAGTCAGTCGCCTTATACGGGGCTCCGGCCTGGCCTACCAACGCTCTGAAGACTAAGGCAAATAGAACCCGCTTACGGCGGGCTCAACGGGTCGGAGCCCTTAGGGTCACCATGGCGTACCGCACGGTTAGCACAGCGGCGGCGCTCGTGCTCGCGGGCGCTATCCCATGGGACCTGAAGGCAGAAGAGCGCCGCCGCCTGTGGGGCGACCAGAGCCTTAAGAAGGAAGAGGCACGGCAACACACACTGCAGCTATGGCAGGAGGAGTGGGATGGCCTGGCGGAGGGGGACCCAGGTGCCAGTCTCCGCAAGCTGGTCCCTAACATCAAGGACTGGCTGTACCGGCCCGGTGGGGAGCTCACCTTCCACACCACCCAGATGTTGACGGGGCACGGCGACTTTCAGTCGTACCTATTCAGGATCGGGAAGGCCCCCAGCCCCATGTGCGTCCACTGCGGCAATGGACTTGAGGACACTCCAGAGCACACAGCTCTGGCGTGTCCCGCATGGGCGGAACAGCGTCACCCCTTGAGGACTTTAATGAATACGCACATTTTTAATCTACGCGACGTCGTTCTGAAGATGACAGAATCCCTGGAACACTGGAACTTGACAACAGCGGTTTTTAACAAGATTTTACAAGCTAAGACATCGGCCAACAAGCTGCGACTTTTGCGATTCCCTGCAGCTCCCAGGGACAACTTTCGCCAGGAGTAAGAAGACTCGCCCTCTCTGACTGTTTGATGCATGCGCAAGCAGTTCCCGGTCAGTTGGGGGACGGGGACATGACTGGTTTTTAGTGGGTTGGAGCCCCACACTACCGGCCCACACTTGCAGGAACTCCCTGCAGTGGTGTCCGTGTGTGCAACCGCATTTTCCAGTTAGTCCTCTTAAAAAAAAAAAAAA
>QVRM01003614.1:0-67825 GCA_003439945.1 Dermanyssus gallinae
AGCGGCGACCGCGGCGGCAGCACCACCAACAACAACAACAGCAGCAGCAGCCAATATGTGCAAATGTCCGAGTATGCATACTGCTCGTATTGGTCCTGCGTAGAGAGCGCAGAAAGGGTAGGAATCGCTACGGACCCCGTAACGCTGGTCACGTCATCCGCTGTCCCCCTATCCGGTTTTTCGGGCAATATGACGATTTCCTTAAATAACGCTCTTGTGACGGGTTTTGGAAATGTCGGAAACCGCTAAGCAATGCGTCAACAGATACGTGTGTTGTACACGTTCATTGCGTTCATGTCTCGTTACGTTAATTATTTTTGTTATCCTATCAAACGGACATTAGAATATTATATATATATATATATGCATGCTTATATATATATATATATATATATATATGCATGCTTATATATATATATATATATATATTCCTCACATTGGAGCCGTAATATGCCTGTGGGTTTGGACAACTCTTTGTTGAGAAGTGTGTTAACCTTAACAACTCCCACCGTAGAAGGAGGCATGCCGGCAAAATACTGCTGATAATAAAACACGTTACCAAACAGAATGCCAGTAATGAAGCATATATGTATGTCGTGCTTGGCCACATCGATCGAGAGCAGTGTCCGGCCACGAAGTCCGACAACCCGCACTCTCTCGATCTCACCCGTCACAGTGTGATCCTTGAATGTGTGACGGTCTGTGTGCGTATTTGTTTGAGAAAGCTTGGCGGACATTGCGTGCTCTGCGTTGAGCTCAACCCGCGCGTTTGAACGTAATGAACAGCCGTTCCTAGCGTACATCACATTCACAGACTCCGCCGCATCCACGGACAACGTTGTTCAGCGACCTCGAAAGGTGTCCTTCCACTGTGTATAGAGAATGTGTGATCTTCAACATGATAAACCCTGATCTTTCACTCAGTTGAAAACCTGCACCTGTAGCACCGGCATCGTGAGAAATCCATCGTCACCCGACGCCGCTCACTCACAGTATTCAGCACGTAGGCGACGCTTCGTATACGACGCCCTGTAAGATCCTGTTTTTGTTCACCACCATTATTCAGACGCTGTAGATGCTGGAAATAAATCGCACTCAATTTACAATTCCTTTTCGACGCAACGGACTTTAGTGTGAGACCGGTCGCTCCAAAGGAGTCCACCCGTTATGCACTCGTGTACACCCTGCCTACTACTATCTGAACCGAACTTCCCAAGGAAATTTTCATACGCACCAGCAGTCAGATTAGTTAAACGTAAGGGGAAAAATAGGTAACGAGTAAAAAATCTAGTCAAAACTAGTTACTACAACTTGCAAATGCTCTTGGCACTGGTAGGCCCTTTTCTGCTGGGCTGAGATCACTGCTGCTACGTGCTGGCTTGATAAAAAAAACAATATATATATATATATATACATATAGAAAATATCGCGATGACTTATTAATCATTTACAATACATTTGCACACTCGGCAGTGCTCACCTATATATATATATATATCAGAGATTAAATTCAGCTGTTTCATTTGCTGCTCTCCCGATTTTGCATCAGCTCTGCTAAAACTAATGATAATTGCTTTGTAACACCGTGAAGTGGAATAAGTGGAAGTAGTATATACTCATAGGCGGTTTTAAACAGAACATTGGCAGTTACGTCGAGAAAATGAAATATTGCCCCAACCATCGAATTAACACGGTTAACTTCGCCGTCTATCTAGAAGGAGACGGGTACACAAGCCGGAATGAACGTGAATGGAGCGTATATGCGTTGAAAGTACTACATTTACGGTCGGTCTTAGTACTAGCCTAGTTTTAGCCTAATATGCGATGAGGTTTGATTTGCGATATGACGTGAGGCCACACGCCGGTTACATGCGAGGTAAGCGCGGAAGCAGGATGAATTCATCACTGGTAATCCGTTGTTCCTCCAAATTCGAAGAGGCTTGCTGGCATAGATCCTGGCATCGATCCGAGTGCAGTGCGTAGATTGTCTCTCTAACTTATCAGCCCTGCAGACAGGACTGGGCGTCGGTTCAGTGCGTTGCGCGAACACAAGAACAAGCAAGGCCGGCGCTGCAGCTCGTATATTTTATACGAATCGCCTAGATAAATGAAAAAAGAGCGCGACTCATCTTCATATCGAAACTACCAAAAGCAGTGGCGAAGCAACGACTACTACGATGACGACGACATCGATGTCGTTGTATCGATTTACTGTCGAGCTTGTGAAAATATGTCGAGTATCTAGAGCATTTAGCAGCTGCGGTTTCCGCAACGGCATACACATCATCAGGTTCCTACGCTAAGGGCCTTCAATGTCGAAACGACCGCCGATGTTTTTCGGCGAAACCACTCGATAAGCGAATTGATAGGCGCTTTGTTCATTAACTAAGATCCTGCACGCTCGTCTCCGAAGTGAACGAGTGATGGTAATATGAAGGATGAATACACCAGTGACCATAACTCTTTTGCCGCTAGACGAGTGCAGGTCGAAATTAGACTTGAATCGCAAGCGATATCCTATGAGCCACGCCACTGCTACAGGCTGATGTTGGCAGAGTGCTCGATCAGCACAGTCTCGCATCTCGGACGACGCGTCAGGGCAGGCTGGTCCTGACAGCACTGACACTGCAATTTTCCGAATATTGTATACTGCGTTAACACAGACCATAAAGATAATGTATTGTGTAAACGATACGGATGAGAAAACTTCAAGCATAGACCCGTCATTTAACCGTTTAACACTCAGCGACAGCGCGCAATGGCGCCTATTGTAACTGGTTGCTCAAAAGTCACAAAAGTCACAGTTTGGAACACGTTAGTCATTACAGATACGGACGTTGAAGGTCTCTGCACCTATAGGCCTATAATATATTAGAATAGAAGGACATATATTTCTCTCAAGCCAGGTAAACCACCATCAGTCGTGGTTACACACAATAAGCTCACAGGGAGGGTGACGGAGACGAGATAGTGGCTTGGCTGCCTATGAAACAACCAAGACCGGTTGTACCGCTACGTTAACCAGCACGTATATATATTATGTGTGTGGTTGATACTGGGTACAGCAACGTTACGTATGTAACCACCTATTAGGCAAACAAGTAACTAGGTCACGATTCCACGTGTCTTATAGTCGCTGCCATGACGCCGGGCAAGTCGACGGGCAGCGAACAACATAAGTAATTGTGATGTCGCATAATGCCATGTCAAATCTACCTGTGCCTGCCCGTTAACCACATTCCGTTCACTAGATGCCGTTGAGTGTCTAACACGGACGCCACACGCCGAGATGCCTGGGCTCGGCCATAGAGACGCTGACCTCCAGATATCTGGCAACTTCAGATTGTCGGGGCAACCATATACCATATATCTTTACCTTAGCTGACGTCAGACCCCACCTGCGGACGATACCACAAATGGACAAGCAGAACGAGAGCCGGTCTCGGTTTTGTGTTCTGTGCGCAACTGTACCGACGTACAAACCCACCTATACGGTAGATATGCCAATGCTACATCTTAGTCCACGTGAGTCGCCCAGCTAAAAGTGTGACCGGCCATACGATGGAAACTGCCGAACACGATGGCGTTGTGGTATCGATTTTCTGTCGTTCTGAGCACGTAATGCAATAGCGTAAACGCATAGGCTATCGTTGAGACTCTATGAAAATAAGCGTTTCTCATTTCTCATCGTCTGGCCCGTCTGACTCCTTTTACCACCTGTTGTTCGTCGTCGCCGTATTCGACTAGTTGCCCTCTACACATTTTTGCTCCTATTTGCCCATTCACTTTGGATTGAGGGGTCTATCGCTCTGGTTTGCGCCAGAAGCTCCGATATCTTTCAGTCGCCCAGTTTCATTACTACGGTACATATGTACGCCTGTACGTTGGTAACGGTGGAAGTGCTCCCGATCCATGAGGGAAATTCATGATCGATCTCCCGCTCGTCAACAGCAGCCCGAATGCCAAGCAGGTCGTTGACGATGGAACCGCTCCAGCCAGAAGCTGGTGCGATACTTTAGCCAGAAGTGCCAAATGTGCCGACGCCTCGAAATCGTACTACAGCGGACAGAGCCAGACACGTGTGTCGAAACCGGTCGCTGCGTTCATTTGAGAGCTCCATCCTTCCCTTCGGGGGTGGTTCTCGTTTCATTTTGGTTCGCGGTGTTGGCCTTAATGAAAAAAGCATGATCGACACGCGGGTCTCCGGGCGGTGGCTCTGCGGGCCAACGGTACACGCGAAGAAACGCCGGTACGGTCTCCTAGAACGTTCGTCGGGTTCGCACAGTACAATTTGGCTTTCATAAAAATAATAGTAATAATCGACTCCCTCCGTAATCCAGGATCCCACCTGTCAATTTCCGCAACGGGCAGAGCGGCACAGACGTGTGTTGCTTCTTCGGCTCGCTCGGAGTCGGCGGTTGTCTCACGCTGACGAGAATAGACGACGGCGTATGGTTCTGCTGGTACTGCTCTTACGAAACGTATCTAAACACTATGCTGTACTTCTGGCTTCTGGTGCGAAGAAGGTAGGTGAGTGAGTAGGAACCGCAAGGCTATGTTGTAGACCGTCGTTCGAAGTTGGTGCTGGTTTAAAAACTGATAGTTATTGTAGAGTTTCGGGAGAGCCTTTGTTTAAGCGAATTAGTGGATTTCTATTTGCTATTTACGGAAGTGAACCGCCGTTCTTGGCGGTTATGTACAACGACTAGTGAGTCCGTTTATTTGATATATCATACATTCGTAGCAGACGGCCGGCAGCGGGAGCAGCATGTTTAAACCTCTGCCTCCCTCTTCTCACAGAGCATGACTTCACTGAGAGAAGCTTCTGAGAGAGTACGAATTGTAGCTAGCGCTACCGCAGTGTAGGTCGAACAGGCTCATAATATTTGCGCTATTCAAAAGTTTTCTGACAATTATTTTGTCGTCCGTAACGACCATACAGTAGATACCACTTAACACCCGTAGAGCGCCCGACGAAAGGTTGTGACGTCCAACGTCTCAATGGAAGTATTTGCAGCCCTAACAGTATCACGTGTGATTGCGTACCATTACAAACTATTCACTTCTCTGAACCTAATACTTGACTTTTAGAGAATCACTTACGCATCTAAATGAAATAGATCTAAACTTGCTCTGCGTAAGACTATAGTGCTAAAACTATATGCTTTTATTGTTCTGAGCTGTTTAACAGCTTTCATAGCCCGCAAGATTCTCCCAGCGTTTCTAATTAATAGCAAGCCATAGAATCTAGAAGGCCATCTATCTTAGGGCATCACTGTGGGTTAGTTTGAGATAAACGGAGCTTGTAAAATCAATTCCACTTAGCGTACACTTTAGCTACAATAGAAATGTTTAAGTATGACATTTGTTCAACATTGAGGAGCAAGAAGTATAAAGAGCAATTATTTTTAGAAATATTCTTATTGTATTATATACATTCCAGAAAAATAAGTAATTAGATGTTTAATATATGACCGAGGATTCAATGTAGTTTCTTCTGCGTATAGCATTTTATACACAAGGGCGCCCATTACTGTGTACTCTGCACTATATAGTTTACTCACAAAGATTCTACTCTATAGAGTTGAAGAGTGAGCAGAAAAACTATATAATGGGGCAGGTAAAATCCACTTTTAAGCAGTGCTGCCGGATACAGATATCCGCTAGGCGGGAGAGGAGAGCGCCTACGAAAGTTCTAAACGAACTACATCCGCAAAGTTGTTGGAGTTCCAATTAATTTGCGGTTTTGAATTTCTTATGTGAAAAGTGGCTGCGTCTTCGTAAGCAGAACGGTGACGGCAGATCGGCTCTTAAAGTTTTCTGCAGTGACATAACAATATACTATATGAGTTTTTTTAAACGCAAACTTGCTTCTAAACGAGACAATCTCAATAAGGCACGTTATTTTAGTTTAGAGTATGATGCGCTCCATATAGGATGCTGCAGATCCAGCGGATGATGAATCACGTCGCACTGAAATTACGCCGTAGAGGGAAAAGTTTGCTCGAAAATATGCTTGCGGAGATATGCCGCTTGAATGCTCAGAGCTAGCGATTTCAAAGCTTAGAGCGTATGCAAGGAAGCTGAAAACAAATCAATGGCATAGGGAGGTGGTAGCAATACGAAAGGGGTAGTATTTAAATAGGCCGTGACGGTTAGCAGTCGAACTGAAGCAGCATTAAATCTCAAGTGACTCAAGACTTAGCAACGGCCTTCATTTGATCACGGCCACAAACAAAATCTGCCTGTTTTCTGGCTGTCTGCAAATAGCGTGTCTCCTCGTACCATTCACATATAATCATAAATAACTCATTCTGTGATACCACCAGCTAACGTATGGCATCGCTATTGCGGTTAAGACAAACCTATTATATATATATACATAAAAGGAGTGTTCAACTAAAAGGGTACGAAATGTCGTAATATGCAGCTTTGGGATAACGTAGTAAAACACCATTAGACGTGAATGAAGTGTTGTCGGCGTGGTTGTGCGCATTCCCGGGCGATTGTGCATGACGGACGAGAGAAGCGGGCAATTGTGTGTTCGATCCAATTGACGCCGCAGTGCGTTTCCCAGACAGGACATCATCGCGTTTCCCTTGCAAAATTCGATACTCATCGTTGGATGGTGGCCGTATACGAGGGAGACTGTGTGTCTGACAAGCCAGTGAGAAGGTAGAGTGCCTGTTTCCGTGAGAACCGCGAGTATTTGAGTGAGAGACCCAAATCCCGGCCAGGCAGACACTGCAATCACGGCCGAACTCATCGACAAGGTGAACGAGCTGTGAAAAGGAGATCGGCGTGTCACAATGTGACTGTTGGCAGTGATGGTGGAGTTCAGCGTTGGAACAAAATGAATTGTGCACGACACATTGGGTGTGCGCCCAGTGGACTCCGAAGAACCTCAGCGAACTGCAAAATGAACTGAAAATGGAACTAGCACTGCAGCACCTGTTCCGGTATCATGACGACCCCGCTTTTTGGAGCAGATCGTCGCCGGTGACGAGAGTTGGTGCCACCACGCCGAGCCTGGACAAACCAATGCGGGATAACATGCAATGGCAGTATGCGTCGTAACTTCCTCCTCCTCCTAAAAATGTCAAAGCTAAGCCCTCGATAGGAAAGGTGATCATCACCGTTATTTTCGACCTCCGAGATCCAATACTCATCGATTCATGAGGAGCACGGAAAAGCCATTAATAGTGACGTGTGCTGCGAGACACTCCGTAGTCTACGCAACTTCATCAAGAGTAAACGATCTGGGCTGCTCAAGGAGGGAGTGATCCTGCTCCACAATAAGGTGCGTCCACACGTCTCCAGGATCATAGATCACTGGTCCGCTAAAAACATCTCAAAGAGAGGTGCTTCAACTGGAGCGACGAACTAGAGAAGTCGAGGACTGGCTCTTGTTACAGCCGCAGAAATTCTGCTGAACTGGGAATAATTTCTCAGCTTGTGAAACAGTGGTGATAGTTGTGCTTAGATTTGGGTGATTACTGTTAATTAAATACTTCAATATATGCACAGTTTTATTTCTTCATTTTTCTTCATTTTCTCATTTTTATTACTGATATTTTACCGGCTCGCAGATGCCTGTTGCCGTTTACCCTGACCGTGTAGAATTTAGCCCCTGGGCGAATGAATGTATTTGGATATCCTAATGCGACCGCCGCGCATTTACTGGTATTTTTTTTACAATCGGTAGGTCATGCATTAACGGCATTGTAGATGCCAATGAGCCATTTGTAAGCTGTAGTTTTCATATATATATATATATATATATATATATATATATATATATATATATATATATATATATATATATATATATATATATATATGAGAAACGCCATGTTCAGGTGTTGATCACTAAAGTCAAAACTTGGCATGGATTTAACCGAACGTTGAAATGCTTCTGACTTTACTCTCTTGCTGCGACTATTTGTCTTCTGACTCTTGGCATTGTTTGACGATGGTAACTATTGTCGTAATATCGTCGTTTTAGATTCGTGCATACTTTTGTTGGTCGTACGTTCGAGGCCGTCTTCCTGCTATCGTTTGTTATGTGCCTCACTGTAAAATGTCACATCGCGACTGCAGCCGGCGCAATTTCTGTGGCTGCTAATGGCTGGTTTCTGCTGTTCGTGTAGAATACTCTTATTGAGATGTGCTAGCATTTTTTCTGACCCAGTTTCTCTGACCGATGAATCGTCAGCTGCTGTTGGTTCTCGGCGCTGTTGCTTCTCTTGCTGCTGCTGCTGCTGTTAAAAAGATGCTAACTGTTTGCTACCCCATTACCGACTCACGAGGCGAGTAGGCATGTGCTTGCTCTGTGCAACCGACATTTAGCAACAAAATTCCACGCCGATAACTCGTGGCGACGTAGCGTGGCGTCTCACCGGCGTTTTGCACCGAGAGACGTACTGACAATCGTCGGTCGGCTCTGACCTACATCATGGCTGTCGTAAAGGACAGACACTTCTGCATGGCTGTCGTAAAGGACAGACACTTCTGCAATAATCGTCTGCTTGACGTGTTCGAAGCAGGATGCACGCCAGTGAAGCTCCGTGAAATCACTCTTGTTGAATGTGTTAGTTGCTGTGTTTGGCAACGGCTTGTGTATGGTGAACTCGGTGGTGACTTCGAGCACCTCGACAGAGGCTCAGAAGACCGAAAAATTCGGCCCGGATCCCGGTTTAAGTGTTAATCCGGCGCAACCGCACTCAAAGCTTTCGACCGGCTCGACTAGCTCTCCGTCGAATTACGTTAGCAGCGTAAGAGGACGGAAGCGGTCCCGTGCGCTACTCGGAGACGTAAACACAGCAGAGCCTGCCGCAGCTAAACGACCTACCAGCAGTCGAAACGAACAAGAAGCAGCGATGCTTGGCAGTCAGCTGTCAACAGCAGCAGTAGATCCGCTGACATCAACACAGCTGACCCACGGACAGATGACAGCAGCGCAACAAGTACCCAACCAACCAGTAATGGCAGCCTGTACAAGGTGCGCGCAGCCACTTGGCGGCCTCCTTCTGGTGTGCGGTGTGTGTTGTCGACAGTTTCACGCAATATGCAGGGCTAACGACGAACGAGACCCGACTGAGGAGCCTAGTACCTTGTGGCGCTGCCGCATTTGCCAGGCCACGGAAGGACTGTCGTTCGATATGCCTCAATTCATGTCGCAGGTTGATAAAATGTCAGATCTGACAGCACCGATCGTGAGAGGAGTGCTGTATTTGCTTAATAGAATGAACAAGCTGGAGGCGGACATGGCAAACCTACAAGAAGCTGCATCTTTGAGAATGGAGGATGACAGTCAAGATGACACGCGAAAACATGATAGTATGGTGAAGCGTAAAAAGTCTGTGCTAGTGGTTGGAGACAGTGCAATCCGTCAACTGAAAGGCAAGATCTTGGCACAATTGCCGAAGAAGACTTCGGTAACGGTGAAGGCCTGCCCAGCGCCAGACATCGCCACCATCGTCGCGCAGATAGATACTTTTCTTGAGAAATCAGATGGTCCTGTCAGTGTTATTCTACACGGCGGCTACCACGAGTGCATGGAGCTCGAAGGTGACAAATTTCTGACGCAGGTCGAGCAGCTCGCTAGGCGACTCAGTACTGAACGACCAAACTCAACCCTCGCCTGCGTAACTGTCCCGCAGTTTACACAACAGTGCAAGGACGTAAATGAGAAACTTATCGCTAGCAAAGAGCGATGGGGTATCTCAGTTCTCAATATGACGTACCCACAACGAGGTCTGGTTCACCAGAATGTGTACTCTTACAAAAAAGCCGAGGAAGCTGCGGTGATCGTATCCAAAGTGATAGCCAGACGGGCAGCGAATTTTTTAGAAATAAAAGTTCAACCGCTACAGAAGGGTCTTTCGTTGCCAGTAGAAATAAAGAACGCCGTTCAGCCCGAGAAGAAAGATGTACATCCGAAACGACTCGATCGGGACCCCAACACGACTCATCGTCGTCAGCAGCCAGCACATCACGCATGGCAACAGAGCCGGACACCGAGCCATCCCGAAACTCTTTCCCTGCACAGACAGAATCATCGTACGGGCAGGCGCTGGAAACGGTGGAACCAGACAGACAACCGGGTCCAACAACATCAGCAGAAGGGAGAATACAAGAGTCCCATTCCTCGCAAGCCGAACCTCAACGACTTCATTGCCCGCGTTCTCCGGCAGGTGTACGAACAGACGGGACATTACTAAGGCTGGTGGAGTGGAATTCAGAGGGAATTGAATCCACTTTACGGTTGCTGCCCCCAGCGAGCCTCGCCGGAATTGACGTTCTCATTCTTGTGGAGACATGGGCCACCGGCGATATTCACATACCAAATGTTTATATCAGCAGCTGCCCAGCCATGAGACTAAGTGACGTTGGCCGTCCGAGTGGAGGGGTCTCAATTTTATATAATGAGCGTGTCGGAAATATGACTTTACTCCTGGCAGCCGATAATTGCGTCGTGTTAAAGAGTGACATGATGAATATTATAGCGATGTATGTACGTCCACGCGTATCAGAGAACACCTCCGATTTGATAGAGAAGCTAACCCGTTGTCTGAATCTAGTCGACCTCGACAAACCCACTATCGTCGCCGGCGACTTCAACGCTCGACTGGATAGACCTAACGACGAAAGGACAGCGGCGCTGGTGGACTCGCTCAATGACTACGGGTTATGGATTGCAAATGAGTCGGGTCGAGCTACCTTTAGTGGACCAATGGGATGCTCGACGATCGACGTCATCTCAACGAACCTCCCATCGACCCGGGTGCATTATTTGCACGATAGGCATCAGCTGAAAGAAGGAGGCGATGTTTCATGGCACGTCCCCATCGGTGTGGACATCTATCTCTCCGACGATATTGCAAAAGCCCCACGTCGCCGGTCATTGGGAAAGAAGATTGATCTCTACAAACTCTGCAGGCAATTATCTACGGTAATGCCGTGCCCTGACCAACCCGACATCGACTGCTACAGTGAGCTCCTTACAGCTGTCGTAACGTCAAGCGTGATACCTGTCATCAAGAAAAAGGGCAGAGACTGGTGGACAACCGATTGCACAACAGCCAAACGCGTTTTGTTGGATACCCATAGTGCCAACGCAGATTTGACAGAACGTGTGCGGCTAAAAAGCGTGTATAGGCGAGTTTTGCGGAATGCAAAACATAACTTTGAAAAAAGAGCAGAAGAGGTGTTATTGCGACGCTCAGAGAGAGCACCCTACCTCTGGCTCCGAGGAAACGCACCTCTCAGAAAGACTTGTACGATTGAACCGGATATTCTTATTAGGCATTTTAGCGAAATTCTTTGTGGCAGCGACTCTATTCCCCGAACGCTTCCAAGATACTTTGCAGCATGGTCAGAAGAGGACTCCCGGTGGCAGCAAGAACTGGAAAATGACGTATCCATTCGTGAAGTCGTAGAGCTTATTCATCGACTGCCGATGAACAAAGCGGCAGGCCCCGACGGTGTACGTAACGAACATCTCCAACAGTCAATGGTACTGGTGCCGTTCTGGACCGCTTTGTTCAACGCGTGCATCAGAGCGGGTCGGGTACCAGACGGGTGGCGCGATTGTTTGCTAGCTGTAATACCTAAAGGTAAAGGAAGTCCGCATGACCCTTCGGCATGGAGAGGGATCGCAAAGAAAAGTTGTGTGTATAAGCTCTTTTCAAAACTGCTTTCTCAGCGGCTAACTACATACCTGGAGTACAAGGGAGCTATTCCCGAAGAGCAGCATGGGTTTCGCGCTTCTAAAAGTACCCTGACAGCCTGCAGTATTCTCCTTGAAGACATTGGAGAAGCACTAGCGCGGAAAAAGCAATTTCTCTACGCAGTATTTGTGGACTTCAAGGCTGCGTTCGACTCAGGTTCAAGATCACTAGTGTTGGAGAAGCTCGCCTCACTGGGGGTGCCCTGCAGGATACTCGGAGTTATAATGGACATCCTACAGAAAAACTCGATAACAATAGACGACGGAGTAGCAGAGCATCCAGGACTCGAGCAAACCACCGGTTTTGCTCAGGGAGATAACTTAAGCCCCCTCCTGTTCTCAACTCTGATCAGCGACCTTCCAGCTAACATCAAGAATCGTCATCGAAACGTCAACCTACTTCTATACGCCGACGATCTTGTTTTATACAGTACCAGCCGATTCCACCTACAACAAGCGCTTGCATCACTGGTACAGTATGTCAGTACTGTGGGACTCCAGATCAATACCTGCAAAACGCATGCTATGAAGTTTTGTAACGGGGGACGTCGTGCGGCGACCGACGAACTTCGTCTAGGTGCGCAGATCCTCACGTATGTTAATCACTTTACGTACCTCGGGCTAACAATCTCCTCTACAGGCAGGTCGTATGCCAGGCATATCTCCGAACGCGTTAGGAAGGCTTTGATTGCCTGTTCCTTGATCAAAAAACTACAAGTGATGTCCGTGCGCACCGCTATTGCGCTCTTTGACTTGAAGATCGCTCCAATTGCTTCGTACGGCATAGAGGTCATCTGGACGAAGCTAACGCCGGCTAACCTGACTACCCTTAATGGAGTTAAGTCTGCGTTTCTGAAGCGAGTGCTTGGGGTGCACAGTTCAGCTCGAAATAGACTCGTGTACTTGCTGGCAGATACCCCGCTGTTCGTAGAGGACCTGAAGAGGCGACTAAATCTCCCTGCGACACCGGGATACGATCGTTTCATCAGTGACTACGAAGTTAAAATGGCAGAAATTGATCCAGAATTTTTCACAGTTGGGGCGATGACATCAGATTCATGGAAAGCTGTAGGTAGGACTAACCGCCATATTGTTACGCGATTTGCAGTGCACGGGTATCACCACGTCGTGTGTCGCACAGTGGGATTCCATGAGCCGAATGAATCTTGTGTTTGTAAAAATTGTAGCAATCCATGTTCAAAGTATCACGCCACTCACTGTATATATTTCATCTCCTTATCACGATTGGCGAATGCTTCTGGTAACTTACCGCTGTAAATATGTGTGTTACGGCTTATTTGTTGCCAACGTGTTTGTTTGTATGTAGGTATAGATTAGGTATTGTTTTACCCAACATGGTGTGGAAATAAATGAAACGATAACTTCTGCATGCATTAAAATGAATGAACAAAATGGGGAAGATGACCATTACGACCCTGTTGGCGACCGTTTCGAGCGCAACGAGCGCTGTGGCCGGCTCTCATCGAAAGCAGCGAGATGGCTCCATCGTCTGCCAAATTCTTCACGACAAGCATTCACTGACTAAGGGCTAATGCTGCCCTCGGAAATCGAAGACCACAAAGCTCCATTCTTCGTTCGTTCGTTGAATGAGTGCGCTTTCTATGGCTGCGCCTTTCTTCTGCAATCCGCTTTTATCGTGTTGTTGAAGTGATACAGCGGCACACTTCGCCAGGTTCTTTTGCCTTTTTTCTTCTTTTTCTCATTATTATTATTATTATTGCTGATGTTTTCCCGGCTCGCAGGCCAGTTGCTGCCGTTTATCCTAACCTAAGTGTAGAATTTAGCCCCCGGACGAATAAATGTACTTGGATGTCCTAATGCGACCGACGCGTATTTAATGGTCGTTCTTTCAAAACCCGAAGGTCATGCGTTAACTGCACTGTCGATGCTAATGAGGCATTCGTAAGCTGTAGTTTTCATATATATTTATATGTATATATATATATATATATATATATATATATATATTGTTCGACACTAGCAGCAATGTCGTAGACGCCTCGCTCAAGCTTTGTTCGTGTATGGCTTAAAAGTTAGTTTAACTATGTCGAAATCGTCATTATCTGCTGGTTGTGTCTGAAACGATATCACGCACACCTTCCATTCGAGCGGAAATGGGGCTAGTCAACTTATCAGCGAGGTACAACCGACCATTCCCAATAACCGGTATCTTCGCGATTCATCCTACGTTTACTTTATGTCAAGTTACGTAACAGTCGCCACCACCTCAACAACACCAGCAAAAATAGCAACAACATGCTTTGAGTATTGCGTTCTATCTTCCTTTAATAATATTAATAATAATAACAACAACAACAACAACAACAACAACAATAATAATGCGCAATAATTGGGAGCTAGTTGCCGAACGCCGGATCCGCCAAACTCCCTGCCTACCGTGAGGACGTGAAGAGTTGTTCCTTAGACGGCTTAGTGGCTTCGATCTTCGAGTCGATCTGGCAAGAGCTGGCGGATGCGCAGCGGGGCGAGTGGGCGGTATGGCGGTTAAAAGTGGGACCTACCTACGTTCTGTCAGCTAACTTCTGTCTACGTTTCGAGCAGCTGTTCTGATAGCGTGGACTGGCTTCTTAGCTGATGCAGCGATACAGCGACGACGACGACGACAACGACAGCAGCGACCACTACAGCAATAACAATAGCGACAGCAACAACAACAATAATAGCAACAACGGCAACAACAACAAAAACAATAATAGCAGCAACAACAACAACAACAAGAACTGCAGCTAAAACTTCCACAGCTGGAACTAGTGCAGCGACAGCTCTAGCGCAACAATTGGCGCGGCAGGATACGCCGCGCGAATCCAATCGACAGGCGTCGAATGATTGAAATTCGTACGCCGTCGTTTAAACGGCGCCCCGGCGTTCGAGAACCCGGCAACGTCAGCTAAACGTGCCGCACACACGCAGCGTCCCAGCGTTACTACGTCAAAGACGACGCCAGCAGAGGGACGGCAACAATTTTGTCGACGACGACAACAACAACAACAACAACAACAACAACGACGACGACGACGACGAAGACAACAACAACGACGACGACGACGACGACGACGACGACGAAGACAACAACAACGACGACGAAGGCAACAACAACGACGACGACGACGAAGACAACAACAACGACGACGACGACACGGCGTTCATTCAGCGTAACGGCTGTCGCACGCGGTTCCTCTGGCACGTCGCACCGTCGACGAAAATTCGGAGCGCTAAAAGGAAGCGGTAAAGCGGGAAGCGAAAGTGGGTGGAAGGGAGAGAGAGAGAGGAGTCAAAATCCTTCGGGTCGTAGTTCTCCTAGCCAGCAGATGATACCCAGTGGCGCCAGTTGTTCGAATTTTGCCATCAAAGGGAGGCGAGAAACGCGTGCCACGTCACAGCGTGGCACGCGCCAGCTTGGCGTGAGCAAATTTCCGAGTTCCGCGACCTTCGCATCGAAAAGGTATCGCACGCAGACGCATTGTAGATAACGCCATTCAACCGAGTACCATTGTTGTATGGTGGTGAATCGAGACAGGCTACCGGATACGGGTTTTGAAGCGTTTGCCTTGTTGAGCAGGGCGCTGTTGTCGTTGTTGCTCTTGTTGCTACTGTATCGTTCTGTTGTTGTTGTTGTTGTTGCTGTTGCTGTTACTGTTGTTGCTGTTATTGTTATTTCTGTTGTTGCTGTTATTTCTGCTGCCGCTACTGTTAACTCGTGCAAGGAACATCAACGCTAGTTCAACATGGCAGGCAGGCATATCCTTTCATAGGTCGCGGAGTCACAAAGAAGCTTGTGTCTGCCAACTCCAGCCAGTTGACTTGACAGCCCTGCGACAACGTGCAGCCAATCTTAACCTAGTAGTTATACTCATACAATAAACAATAACGCTGAACGCGCCCTAAAACTAAGTACTACGGATCCGAATGCATATTTCAACAAAGGGTTACCGTTACTGCTTCTGCTAACTGTTAAGCAACACGCTCGCCGATAGAGGGTCAGCAAGGCCACATTAGCGGCTGGCTGCAGCGACTGCAAAAGCCAACCCTAGGAGCTGTTGGTGCAGGCGGTAGTCACCATCCACCTCTCGGGCTGGAGAGATTGTGCTGATTTCCTCGTACTAGTTAGTTAGTTACCTTCGAGATGTACGATAAGCTAGAAGATATAGAGAACTACATTTGGTGGACGGGGTTAGGCTGTTCTTTTCCTTGTGAAATTGATCTATATAACTTTGTTATGTTGGCACCTTAGAGTGGACAACAATTGTCTCCGCGTAAATGTGTGATCACGAGTTCTCGTCCTCTTACAAAGGGTTTTCAGCATATCAAATACGCCCATGCAGAAGTATAATGGTCCACGTGCCTGAAGGTGACCCGCTACTGACAAAGCGAAGAGGGCAACGCTTAGTAACGACAAGACGGATGGATGTAACTAGATGTACAGTGTTTTGGTTAAAAGTATGGATTTTATGCGAGAGACATCATGCGGCGGTGTGTCCAGCGCTCGCTGTCGATAGAAAGTTTCGTTTTCCGGAATTAAGGAAACGGTTTTGTAATTTGTAAAACACTTTACTTAAATGCGCATGTGCAACGTTAACACAATTGGTCTAACACTGATGGTAGAAAAAAAATACGTATACATTGATTTCAAACACAAAATTGCTTATGCAGTCTTTTTAGATTACTTTTTGGCAAACAAATATAGCGTTTCCGTGTGGCATCGTCCATGAGTCTAGTAGAGTGGTGCATATATCTATATTCGCATATTAAATATATATATATATATATATATATATATATATATATATATATATATATATATATGCGATATTAAATATCGCATTTGTGTTTTTATATACATATTAAATATCGCAGCTTGTGGCTCATTAACTAAACTGCAGTTAAGCTACTTAGTGACTTCGCGTAAAAATAATAAGTAAAACGGTGTAAAGCACCTTGCGACGTCTAGCTAAATTGACTTCAACTTCGTCACTTTTGTAAAATTTATATATATATATAATTGTACACGAAGAACTGCTGCCCGATGAGCTGACGAATGTTTGACATCGGTAGCAATTAGGAACAATAAGATGATAGGCGGGATAATGCCTTTCACCAGCTTGGAAACCTGGTACGTGATCAGAGCCGAATAAATCCTGTTCATGGGAAAGGGGTCGGCTTGTCAAAAACGTCTCCAGCAGAGCTTCTGCGACGTCTACCATCTGCCGCATACCGTCTGGCCATATATTTCCCAATATAGACGCACAATTTGAGGAATTACTAGACCTAGGTATGTAATTTGTGGAGACATTCGTACTGACTTACCGCCCTCTGAACTGCTTTCTCTGTGGTGTACGAAGCAGTGCATGGGCAATCGTCTAGGCTAGGAAATAGATAAGGATGATGAGTCTTTGAGCTTGCTGGGTACTCGAAGCTTATTTATGTAGCCTTTGTGGAAGGTTTCATTGAAGTATAGAGTTTCAAATGAGCCACCAATTTTGGTCACCAATACACGAAACTCTCTGATTTGAGTATGACGAGGTACCTGTCTGAATCTAAGAAGACCACGGTAAAGACCGACTAAAGTTCCCAAAAAACTCTTTTGTATGTGCCATTTATACAGTTTGTTCACCTTCTGTCTTAGAAGTCGGGGTCCTGCTGGGGTGAACTCACTGATGGTAAAGCCTCTATCCTACTTCCTAGCAGTAATATTCACTGTCTTTGCAGGCAGCTGACGATTCAAAAACAGAGTCGGCATCCTCTGTATCGTGGATACTGAGCTAACTTAATTAGATCGCACGACCATTAAAACAAACAGCACTGTCGCCACCGTATTGCCTCAATGTACTAGGTCCTTGGACAAGACTTTCCTTAGATTGCAAGAAGACTTGTCCGCAATAGAGGCTACGGTCGGATAATAATTCGACTACAAACGAGTGCGCCAGGCTGCCTTAAAGGTACCCAGGAATGGCAATTGTTCACAGGGATAAGGCAGGGATGAAGGACGAGTGTATCCAGAGGCGAATCTCGTTAGTGATGTGACAAAGGTTCCCCGAAGAGAAAAACGATGACCTGATCTTTCACCAAAAATTCGGCGGAGTACTACACCTAGGAAAAATATACTACTCCAGCGTGCTTAAGCAACGTGTCTTTGTACGAAGAGATGGTGCAATCACAGCTGATGTTATTCCCTCAGAGCCAGCCTTCGTGTATTCGATACCGCAAGTATAAAACGCCTTTTGGTATCTGTGTTGATTCTACCTCACCCGACCCTCGCTGCAGCGCGAGTCGATTCAAATCGACTGTCTCTACCATGCCAGCATAATTCACGACCTTGTTAGACGTAACCGCTAGGAGCACTTCGGTTCGAGAAACCTCGCAAAACTAATGAAATGCTTCATCAATGGGGGAAACTAAAGGATTTACCCACTAATACGCTTTGTCCCTGATTCACTCGTGACTCGTCACTACAACATCGCCAGTCTCTGTAGAGCTCCTTTGTTCGACAAAAGTTTGTTGTCAAATTGAGAAAATCTGTCCAGCTTTGTTTTTTACACACGGACTTTATTCGGACATTATTAGAATGTCTATCAAGCATGCTCTTATTTGAATATTTCTCACTTGCGGTATTCGTTCACACATTTATGACGCCAAGTTTCGACTTGGCGGCTCGGTATTCGGAAACAATTTGAAAACTTTAATGCGTAATATATTCAGGAGGTTGCCTTCGCAACGGTTCGCCTAAGAATGTTCACGCTTGTTCCTTTCCACCCTCGTGTCTGTCGTGAGACCACACAGCACAAAATATTTATGTCGACTCTCCGTTCAAACTTCTCCACTGGGTGTCTCGATTTGGGCCTTGATCTTTTCGATTCTACTGGTCGTATTCTTGTAGGAGACCCGCTGGCAATCTTTGTCGGTCCGCGTTGTGATAGCCTTCCCAGTCGGCGCCGCGTCAAGTCACACCTTCCTTCCACCTGTACCGGCTTTATACTGATATCGGCAAAATCTCAATTAGTGGGCACCCGCTGATGGTGTTTCCGTCTCGGTTTTCTCTTGCTTCTTTATTCACCGCTACGTTCGTCGATGCTGCCTCCTCGCAGTGCAGCTGCTTTGGTTGTCTTAGAATGTTTCTCATTAAAATTTTTCTGAATTCTCACAAAACTTTTCATGCCTCTCGCATCAAGCGGATGGAGCTTGCACGTCATAAATCTTCAAATTCTATAATATAGTAATTTATACGAATGGATCGTTCGATAAGTGAGGTATTTTTTAGGTCGCTGTCCGGCCCTATATTTTTAAAGGGATTAAAATCGAAACAACACCGAACTAACGGCCCACAGCTTCAAAGATACTACGTTGCAACATTAAAAGTAACATTTGTTTGCTTTTGTTTTGTTACTTCTATATCGTGCGAACTAAATATCACACACACATATATATATATATATATATATATATATATATAGAGCATTTTACAGAAAAGGCTATCGCCCGTGTCTGATATATATATATATATATATGTTTGTGGGATACTTTATAGGTAAGGTGTCTAGAGTTGACTGGTTCTAGGTAGTGCTAGGATTGAACCTGCGACCTATATGCATTTATATATAAAAAGTATGCGAAGATCTTTGCAATATCCTAATTTATCTCTTGCTTTCATCAGGCGAGAGGCCTGGATAAGCCCGACAATTTATGAGCGCGTAGATCATAAATTGTCGAGCTTAGCCACAGCATACTAGTACACCTTTCGCGTTTTAGCTTTTTGTCGTTATAGCGTACCGTTGTGGTTGTTGTTGATGATATTGGTATATGAAAATCTCGATGGCAACCTTCGAAACTCGCTCTTTAAATAACCCTCGTCGGCGTTTGAACGTGATAACAAGCTCAACGGTCTAGCGTCTCGATTTCCGCATTTCCGCAACGACAACAGACCTCAATATCCTCAGTCATCCATCTCCATGACTAAACTTCGACTTACGTTTATAGGCTGAAAAGAAGGCTTAACAGGCGCCACCCGTAACAACAAACTTTGCCATTGTAGGTGAGTGTGTACGATATCGTGGGCCGCCCGACTGTCTTTGGCCGCATTCCGAGTCGGGTCTTTGCGGCTTGGGTTTACGCGCTCTATATATGTATATAAATCTCTTTGGTTCTAGCCCCTGGGCACTCTCCGCACTACAGCGGCTGTATGCTTTCGAGTGTGTTTGCAGGTACTTATGAATAAAGCTATGTGTTTCATTCATTCATAAATAGGTGAATAAATTGACCAACCTACAGATATCCCTATAGACAGCAAATATAAAAGGCGAGAGAGAGAGAGAGAGAGAGAAGACAGCAACAGTGCTTGGCAAAGCAACAACAACAACCGCACTAAATGTTGACGTGTCCGCAGTTCACAGACATCTAGCAATATTTTCTCCTGGTCTCTCCTGTCACTTACACATTTATGTGACCAGTCGAAAGGTCCGAATACTTAAGGTGAATTAGCCAGGCTGCTGCTGCCGTACCACGGTTGGTTATTTTGAATAAGGCTAATATTAACTCAGGCCGTTTGGCGGTGTATAGCATGTTGCTACTAGCATGTGTGCTACTAGAAATCAATTCGTTTTCATATGTAAGTGCGCTTGTTCATAAGACTACATTTGGTGCTCCACCATAGTAAGTCTACTGATGCCGCATCATGGCATTCACGTGGCGCTGCAGCTCACCGCGATTGGTTCGTTATCGCAAGCAAAATTTAGATGTTTCCATTCAACTGTCAGTTAGTATTTAGTGCACTGTTACACTGCAGTGATTTTTTTCTCCCCGGGCTAAGAGAAATTCTTCTCTATATATTCCGTAGGTCAATAGCGAAGCCTCGCCTCCTGTACTATAGCCGCCCTTATCATCTGCTGTGTTTGTCCGATTTTTCTCTCAACTTTCTCTCTATCATAGAGAGAGAGAGACAACTACGGCATAGATTTTACCTGACAGACAGACACAAACAAATGGAGCCATGACCGAAGGACCACTGATAGACAACAACACTATAGAGTTTAATACCGTATACTATACCGACACAGAGGATTATACTCAGTCTATGGAAGCTCTAAACAATAGTCAAGGAAGGCCGCACGCAGTGAATCACAGAAACGGTGAAAAACTAAAGAACGCAAAACAATTCTTCTTTTGTGTCGTGGCGACATTGCGACGAGTCGAATCGACTAACAACGGCGCCACAGTAATATCAGGTAAATCATTTCTTTACGGTAGTCGTATGTGGTGAAATGTGGTCGTTACGGCCAAAAAACGCGGTTAGTAAAAAGACGCATAGGAGATTGTATATTTCTAAATGGGTTTTTTTTTTCATTTTTAAATTTTCATGGTTCTTCTATACTTTAGTGGAGTCTCACCTTCCAATTGTTTAATGTTAGGTTACATGGCGGCTTTTTGTAGAAATGAATTCGTAGTGTAGAAACTGTGGAAACTGCCTGCATCCATCGGGCGACGTGTCCGGGCCTGGACGGTGAGAACGAGTTCGTCGGCTTAGATCTGACCCCAGAAAGACAGGTCGTAGCCGACGGTCATAGCCGTACCACAACGGCGCAGGTAAAGAAAAACGTTATTCTAGTAGGGAGTCTCCAGAATGACTCTTCATGGTATGATGTTAAAAGCGTTTTGGACGTCAAGTAAGATGGCGTGCTAGAGGTCTCGTCTTCTAGGCGGGGATTCGTGGAGGAGTTCGGCTTGCGATTTTCTTCATGGCGCCGGTTGTTAAGTGACCTATGTGAAGTCCGTGCTAGGCGTCAGACAGTAGGCCGTTTTGCTCCGCCAAGTCCCGGAGGCATGCCTTCACGATGAAGTCAAAAACTTTGGCCAGGGAGCCGAGTAGGCAGGTAGAACGTTAAGAGCCTGAGCCTTTAGGTACGAAGACCAGGCCTGCGGCTCTTCATGCGCCAAGGAACGAGCCCGACCAAAGTATCCCTGTCGCCGTGATCGCTCCTGTCTCTCGAAATGCTTTTGTCAACTTCGAGGCCGCGGAGACTGGGACACCGCCTGGGCCCGTCTTCCTTTCCTGTTTGAGGTCTGCCGCGGCAACCTCTAGGTAAGGGACGCGGTCGAACGGTGAGTGTCGGGGAAGAACACTTCTTCAGGGGTTATTTTTACCCCTACCTTGAAGGGAGGGAACCCCTTAACCATCTTGCATGAGCGGACCTAGGGCTCGTCGGAAAAAATGGATTGCATATTCAATGGGACCAGTTTTGCAACTTTTCTATGCTATGTGTCCTAAAACAGCAGAGCGCTTAAAATGCTTAATGGAAGCGCTTGGACAGTTTATAGCTGTGTTTCTCAATATGAACTCGAGTGCAGGCGCGACTTATTCCAGTGCATCACGAATCGAATAAACCAAGCAGTTTATATTCACTTAATAAAAAGCAATTGCTTTAAAGGGCATATTGTTGCTGTTTGCAATGTCTCCTATCTAAGGATCCCTTACTGGACATTTTAGAGGATATCCTTTCACTAAATAGCATCCTTCCTTTTTTGTGTGGCAAGATGTGACTGTTGACGTATGGCAAAGTCCCTTGTGAAAACCACTTGCCGTTCCTTGCTTTGAGATAACTTTAAAATTTGATTGATAAAGTCGCTTGTCGTTCACTACCTATGTGCATAACCCACATTGCCGTGACTAATTGCGCGAAAGTTCTACATACTGCTTCAGCTATGTATTTCGTGCTCTATTGTTTTCCGACCGTTATCCCAATATAATACCTAGTTTTTACAATAAGTGAAATTTCTCATGACTCTTTGGAAAACGCCGCATACAAAGCACAGACACTTTTTATGAAATACAATCGAAACAGCACTGACGCACTTAATGATCGACTACCTGTCTGCCCAAAGTTTTCGGGAGACTGGTAATGAGACGAGTGGAGCGACGCCTCGAGTCAATGAGCTTTCTTTCGCTATGTTAGTTTGGATCCTATAGATCGCGTGCTACGGGCTTGCACACTTATGGCAGGACACTGTCGAAAGAGAGCAGCTTTGTTTTCGAGTCTTTTTCGGTGTAGAAGAAGCATTTAACTACGTGTTGTTTGTCTGCTACCGCAGTTTTCGAATGTGCAAAGTGTTCGCTCCCGTTCCAAACGGAAGAACAAATGGTTATTTGTAACTGGGGTGTTGAACTGTGTTTCACGGGTAGTGCCTAGAGCTTGTGCCCCTTGGCGTGCCCCGACATAGTTTGTGTCGTGCGGATGTTCTTCTCATGAATGACAGGAACAACCCAACTTAGATGATGGCCTGATGGAGGAACACTTGTGTGCACTACAGTGGAATTAAATGAAATTGCAGGCATCCCACACGGAACTCCAACGAGGGATCGACGATGATGAAGCTGCTCCCCTGCAACAACCTGCACAACCCAAGACCATCGAAGGTCTTCGAACTCCAGGCTAAACGAAAAGGTTGGCATAGAGAAATAGACAGGACATGAAATACGAGCATGAACAAAAAAGCACGGTTGACGAAAAGCGGAGGTCGACCTGTATGCACAAAGCTGACGCCCGACAGCACCATCGGAGAGAACGCAAATGACTTTGCAAATGACTGAACGGATCTAGAGATGCTGACGCGGAGAAAAATAGTCCCTGCGACTGCTTTCTTGCATTTGTGATTGACTGAGAGGACGCATGCGCCAGTTGGCATGCGTACGTTGGTGGACATTGAATTCTTTACGGAGGCTTACCAGCAAAAGGAACTGCATGTCGATATTAGGCGAGGGTTCCCCCTGCTGGCAGTTCTACCTGCGGGAGGCCGTGGTAGACCACTGGGTGAATTATTAGTCTACCTACATAAGCGTTTACCGCGGGCGCAATGTGTGAGAAAAAAAACGATTTCTGTGTGGGCCTCTCGTATATGCGAGTGAACATAGTCTACTTCTACCTCTTCCAAATCTTGACTCGGCAGAGATCGCTGATACGGTGAACGATAAAGAAGAAGTGCTGCTCAAGCTGACTGAATGACTTGGTCTGAGATGTGCAAATGCACGCGAAGACCACACACCTATATCAGATGTCATAACGGAGGCTGCACCACTTAACTACCTGTTGCACAACCTTGTCGATAGCGAAGTTAGAAGCTTAGATGTCCTCGATGTGGCTGCACGGAAACACCTCAGGTGTCAGTAGTTGTAAATATTCCGGATATTCGGAAAAGACAGCCAGGCTGGTTCGTCTCGTTTTTCCCGAACACTTGCTGTGAACTGCTAGAGAGAAATATGAGAAGTGGGGTCAGGTGGAAGAGGCCGGGGCACTGGAGATCACGACAGTGGTTTTCCCAGCCTTATTATCTTGTCCACCGCGGGGTGCTCGAACTTATGCACCAAGTAAAAGTAAAAGCATTAGCTGCCAGACCTGGCTTCATTAATTAAGCGTATGCTCCAATCAGACTCGACTGGATTAAGTCTTATCTTTCTGGCAGAAAACACGTCGTGAAATTCAGAAGATATCTACTGAAGAAGTCTACCTGGACTGAAGTTGTCATCTGCTGACCTTGCTTCGTCTAATCTATAAAAGCAATACTTTGAAGCAAACTGTCTTATTGCCAATGTTTCTAGAACAACGTTGTTCCGAACGCCAGCAAAAGGTGATACAAATATACCAAGCCTTATTATTTAGATGTACGATTCCTATCTCATCCACAGTTAAGTGCTTGGGGCTAACACTCCATAACGCTCAATTGGCAGTTCTATCTTAAAGTTCTAAAGCTAAGATGCTATGCAGTTAGGTTGTCGCTCAAGCGACTGACGGCAATGCAGTTTCTCTGCAAGGACTTTTTTTAAGGGAGCAAGAGCATTATGCTTTGCCTGCTCTGCGCTATGCGCTCTCAATCTGGAACGCCGGCTACAAAAACAACTATTGCAGCCGCCAAAACAGTTGAAAAGTTGATGCTTTGAGAGCGTATTTCTTCCGGAACCGTGAAGACTCTGTCTAAGATGTTTTTACAGCGCACATAAACGGTTTCTCATAGATAAACTATGCAAGCGGACAGTTCCACTCCAAGCTTTCTAAACGTGCCGTGGATCTACACCACCTGAAACACCGCATTTGCGCTAACTACTATAGTTAGCAAAACGGCCCGTTGATCAGCGTCATTTAATGTACAAGCGTTAGCAATAATCTAAGCTACCAAGCCCTCGCTTGCCGACCACCAACATGGAGCTAGAATTAAAAACATTTTTAAAAAGGTTATTTTTAATTTTAGACCATCCTCCGTCCCCTACGGGCTCGAAACTCACCGTGTGGTATAGCTTCAATGCATTGAGGGCCGGGCATCTAGGGTTTCCCAACAGTCCTTGAGGTAGCATGCCCGGTGAGTCTCAGCGGTATGGTTTATCTTCATCTATTCTCAATGAGCATCGCTCAAAGAAAACTCGATCAATAACAGGGATCGAACCGGCGACACCCCGGTAGATGACAACCAGGACTAGCGCACTGGTCGTCTTCTAACTTTCGCTGCCATCCCCCCCCCCCCCCCCCCCACACCGACATCAAGCTGGAGTTGTCTTCGTCTACACTTCCGTACGAAAAAGCCAAATCTGCCGCGCTGCCAAGAAGGAGCTAAGCGAGTAACGATTAATTTAAGCGTGTTGTTCATTGTGATGATGTAATTTTATTATTATTATTATTATTATTATTGTTATTATTATTAAACAATGTGACGACAATGTAATTTTACTGTACCCGTTCTTTTTCTCTCTAAGTGTATATACGAGTATTTTTGCTCCTAGGACTTAAGCGTCGACAGATTGCCGAATTCGATTGAAGTCCATCAACAAAACGTTTGAGTCGAATGAGTTTATAACAAACATCATCTTAGTGTTTTGTTGGTCATTAAAGCCGGGCGTTCGAGCTGACTGACGCATTGTAAACAGACGATTTCATTGGTCGAGTCCCCGAGCGCGAGTGCGAGAGCATCAGAGTCAGAGCCGGGTCAAGACGGGTTCTGCCATCCGACTGTTTACGAGTTTACCCGCAGTGGCAGCCGCATCGTCACGTCCAGCCAACGGTCCAGCCGCCTTTTTTTCACTTTGCCATTTCACCGCCTACGCCAAAAGCCGCCCGAGCAATTTTCGACGCGCGCCAGCCGCTGCCGAAAGCTTGTCGGTCACTAGAAAAGACAACTGTCATCATTCATCTAAAGCAGCTATATCCAAGAAGAAAATGCATATACATATGTATGTATATGTATTTTATATATATATATATATATATATATATATGTATATATATATATATATATATATATACATATATATGTAAGGTCGGCGGGATTCAGCACGATTGCCAGCTAGTAAATCCGACAGTAAATCACCCGTCCTCGATCGGGCCACATTTTGTAGCAAAAAATCTCATGAGATGTACATTCTTTAATAATTATATATATATATATATATATATAGATAGATATATATATTATTGTGATGATTTATTAGTCATTTACAAGACGTTTGCACACTCGGCAGTGCTCGCCTTCTATATATATATATATATATATATATGTGCGTACCTTATACTTACAAAAATAGAAGCTGAAAACGGCAAGCAATTGGCGACCCTACCGTTTCTTTCCTGCACACTGCCGTTTTTGCCCTCGATATGGCTAACCTGTGTGTGTATATATATAGAGACACGTATGAACTAATGCGATAAGACTAAGCTAGATGCAAGATTAATGGGTGAACATGAGGAAAGGAGTGTTTGCATTACCAACGATGCCGAGTGCGACGTGCGTTGCATCTCAACGTGCGGGCCACCATCACGAAGAAAAACTCAGTCCCGTCATATCTTAAGGCCAATCTGCTGTCATTCCACCAGTTGGCTGATTCTGGGTCTCTTGCACGCGAATTATGAATTATGAAATTATGAATTATGAAATACGAATGAACAAATCACATTTTTTGAGACGAGGTTTGATACTGGTGATCGTGCTATTAACTCTCATTGTTGCCCGTTGGTGATATTTAAGCTTGTTCCTGCCGTCTGTCTTCGTATTTTCGCGTGCCTCTTTTCACTGTTTCTCCCTCCATGCTTGGGGCATTCCTTCGCAAGCAATGACGCCTCTAGGCTGGACAGTTTCAGGGCTCTGAGCTTTCGGGAAGATGAGGACGACGAGGTGTTTAGTCAACCCCACTATGGTCGATGACGGTTGCCACACTACCATTGTTATGTGTGCTTGTATGTCCATGTATGTCCTTGTGGTGCCAGCCGTAGGTTTGGCGGAGAAAAAACAGCGTGCAGCATACTTCAACCGGCCCACGAGACTCTTGGAAGGCTGGGCGAAGTAAACTGGATTTATCCGCTGAGCCATGCTGGCCTCTGAAGTGAAAGAATGGAGTGATTGTGATATCAGGATGAATAAATAACCATAGCTATGTATGAGTATGTATGCCCGGAGGCGGGCGGGCACGCAAGCCTGTAATCTACGTTGGTTAGCCGACTAAGGACTCACTTGTACATACGTAAGCTAATACGCCAACGGCGATCGACAGCGGTAATACATGTATAAATACGGATACACGCATAATACGACGAGGATAGCTATGAGAAGCTTGCTGTCAAAAAAAAACATTGGGCATATATATATAAGGTAGGACAAGAAAGGTTCTCGCTTTGCGACCACAGCGTTGGTGACAGCGGTGAGCAACCGGAGTGCGTCGGAGACTCGCTAAGCTGGAACAGCGCTGGAAGGGCAGAAGATATTGTGCCTCCTCCGTAACGTCTTTCTATCTACCTATCTACATAGATATAGGGTTGTGCATGAAGAGTTGTTGCGCTGGCGTGTAGTGTAGACCTCCGTGTAGCTTCATCAGCGCTTTCTTTTGTTCTAGCACTAGCTCTCCCACTCTTCTACATAATCTACCATAGTGCTCTATAGTAGATTATGTAGACGAGTCAATCGCGGGTGGTAAGACCTATACGCGATTCCTAACTAACTATGAATGGGTTCCCGTTACAACATTATTTTTACTTCCGAGGTAGATTCTGCAAATCTACCTACCATAACCCAGGACTCGTGGCCCGTTGAAAAACGCGCTCTGCAAGGGCTTGGCATGTCAGGGAACTTCTCAGTATTAGGATCGAGAGAGAGAGTGGCGCGGCAGAACAGCTTCTCCCCACTGCTGGCTCTCCTCTTGTTTAGGTAGTATCCGTTCTGCTGATTAGTAGTCCCTCCGTCGCAGGGAGGTTGATTGAGGGGCATCGTGACTTGACCAGCTCTTTGCCTCGTAGGACCCGGGGAATCTGTCTAGAGAGGAATCTTGTTGGCTGCTGCGAACGCGGTGCGACTTGTCCGCGCGACGCTGTGCAAGCGCCATAGGTCCTCTGTGTCTTGTTGAGAAGGCATAGTATATCTTTCTGCCTGTCTGCCGGGACATTGTTGTGCGTGTTGCCATCTTCTCTCTGTTCAGACCCTGATCTACGTATCAGCCGAAACAGAAGCAGCAACTTGTGCGTCAAGAGACCGACCCTCCGCTGTCGCCTCGGATCACCACCACTGATTAACTGATGCTGGTCTGGGCTCAGTGGCTCGCCCGGCCGGCTAGACCATATATATATATATATATTGGTGTGTGCATGGTGCACGTTCACAACCTCACATGGTATGTACACTCACATAACCTCTCTCCCTCTCTCTCTCTCTCTCTCTCTCTCTCTATATATATATATATATATATATATATATATATGTGTGTGTGTAAGACAGACGATACACAAACATTTCGACGGACGAATAAGAAAACAAATATACGGATACGTTTACATACGCGTGTGCATGAAGGGAAGGCGGAAGGAGACACGACGCCCTACATATAGCCAGACGTCAACCGGTCAATCACTCAGGAACCACGCAGGGGTCCCATGCTTGTCAAGCAAGCATGGGCTGCTTGAAAGAAGAAGAAAAACAGAGATCATCGAGTCGGGGAGCTCTCGATGATCTCTACGATTTCTAAATCTCCCTACCTAGCGAGCTAGCGACCTATGTGGTGGCGCGGCGTGGCGTATCTACCTTCGATGAGAGGCTACGAAAAAGCAATGGCCAGCTGCGAGTGCTCGTGGAGGTGGAGGGGTGGTAGATTATAATGATGTCTTTTCCACTCGGTCGTCACGGTGTGGGGTTGCTCTCATGAGAGCATGCGGCGGCCGAGGAAGGGGGGTTGACGCTGGTTTCAACGCCAGTAAGCCGCCACTAGACGTCGACGACCGTCGATGGGGGGGGATAATGACTGACCTCAACGGCGACTCACCGACGGCTGGCTTGAGACCGAATGCGCTGGGGCAACCGCGAAGCTGCCTGAGAGAACAATCAGACAAAAGCGGCGGCGGCTGAGAAACACGGTGCTGGCGTTAATAATCATGATTCTGGTGAGGGCAACAATAGCGGTAATGATGATTATGCGGGTTGGTAGGTGTGGTAGTGGCAATATCGCGCAACGGTAACGGTAACGGCATATCACAGTAACGCGCGTCATTTGTCGTTGTTGTTATGTTGCCGTTGTTTTTGTTGTTGTGGTCACTTTTGTTGTTGCCCTTGACTCTTGTTGTCGTTGTTGTTGTCGTCGTGGTTGCGAATGCTGCTGTTGTTGTTGTCGTCGTTGTTGCTACTTCCGCGACCGGCCAAAGCATATGCTAATAGGAAAGTTGTTGTTGTTGTTGTTTGTCGCGCGTCGTTGTTGTTGTTGTGACCGTCGCCGACAACGACGCCATTCCGATCTCCGGCGACGTCGCCGTGCCGTAGAAGTAGTGTGTAAGGCCAAAACAACGTCGTACGCATTCGTAGAGCAAGTGGGCGGGCGGGTGGTTGGTTGAGTAGGTGAGTAAGTGGAAAAGTCAGATGCGAGCATCAGAGGCCGAAAGCGAAAAAGAACAATGGAAGAGAAAGAAAAATAAGGAGAACAAAGGCAGCAACTGAAACTGAGCCCATTTCCAAAGAAAGCAAACGTAGGGCAAGAGGGAGAAATTCAGACGAATACGAAGGGATGGAAGGATAGACAGACACGTGTCAGCTGTGTGTATGTGCATGTGAGAAGGAGAGAGAGAGACAGCTCCGTCCGTCCAAGAGAACGGCAGAGTGTGTAGCCCGCAATATATCGCAAATACCGCATGTGGAAAAGGAAAAGCCCGCACCAACACAGCCAGCGACAAAGCCAAGTTGCCAAGTGGGATTGGGTGTTGGCCGGTTAATGTAGATACTGGTGTTTCTGTTGTCGTTGTTGTTCTCGGCTTGCTGGTTTCTGCTTTTGCTGTCGTCGTCATTGTTATTGTTGTTGTTGTCCGACTCTCTCTCTCTGGCGAAACAATGTCTTTGAGGGCCTTTGTTATGCGAGGGCGCCGCCACAACGAGAGCCAAAAGCCTCGTTCTTCCCGTCGACACAAGAGGATACATTTCATCTACCACTGCCTCCAACTCTATATCCCACCCACAGGCTCTAAACCCCACTCCTCCGCACCCCGCTCGCCCAGAGCAGCTTACCACAGGGCAGACCCCTTCGCCTCACATGTACCTGGGCGGTCGTCGGTGCTCTAGACTATTATAATGCAACGAGCGGTGTATATGATCTGTATATATATAAGCGAGCGAACAATGTGCTGCGTATCAGGCTAGGATGTTGTCTCGCTAAGCAGCAGAGTAGCACTTCATGACCACTGACCCCCCATCGGCACCCCCCCTCGTCGGCATCCTCAATGGGTCTTCGACTTGCATGGACTGTGAAGAAAACCACCTTTTCGAGAAGGCGCTAGGCAGCAAATTTTCGACTGACGTCAAGGTGGTGACCCTCGTACGATCGGTCCTGCGAAGACACGTCTCCATATATACTTTGTTTTTGTCTTGTATTTCTTCAGCGCTTCACTGCGATTCGGTACGCTCTCCGTCTGGATTCATATCGGTATCAGCCAATGCGTGCGGGGCCGTCGGCAACTGCTGCTGCTGCTTAATGAGTTGAAATCAGCGTCAGTTTGCTTTGCTGAAGTTGAGGCAGACGGCATTCAAGACGAAAACGGCTTAATGGTGTCGACGACAAGGGTTTCTTCACTGGGGAAGTCGACATGCGTGCCCGCGGACGATGAAAACGGACGGGATCATTGCTAAATCAGAGCATGTTGTTGTTGCTATTGCAGACTCACTGGTCCGTTCGGTGTCTATTTACAACTACATCATATTTTGTTATATGAACTATTTGCGCCGTGCCGGCACAGCGACAGTACCCAGTGACGGGCCGACGATGCTGCGGAAAGCAGGGTTGTCACCGCTTTGGATAAGTAGGCCGACCCTCGCACAGAAAACGAATACACCAATCGTAATACTTCGAACTTGAATTAAGCGAAAGGAGCAGAAGAATAACAAAGTTTAGAGTATCCCAAATCGTCCCTCGTGATTGGGACACTGTCCTATTCTTCCTCGTATTTTCTAGTCTCCTCCTAGTCTGCTTCGTGCCTCCCAGAGCTCATGTGGCGGTGTGTTCTAGGGTGCTAGTACGCAATGGTTGTCATCTACCTACTTGGATTCTCGCTCGATGAGTAGACAATCTTGTCAATCACAATGACAGTAGTCGATGGTCGAGTTTTTCTCTTCCCAACTCTTCTCCCACTGTTTTACTTTCTATATATAAATATATATATATATATATACCAATATATATAAGTATATATATATATATATAATATATTATATATATATTATATATACATATATTATATATACTATATATATATGTGTGTGTGTGTAGGGACCCTACATCAAAATCCTGATGACAACGTCCTGGTTTCCATTGTCCGGTTTCATTCACTGTTCGTCTGCACAGTGTAGGCCATTGCCGAGAAAAGGAGCGCGGTGTCGACAATTTTGGGTTCAACTGTTTGAGAAAAAAAACATGGAAGTATGTTCCATACGTGTATGTCCTGCGATATGAGACGACTGCTGCCACTACTTCTATTACTACTCCGGCCACTATTACTAGCTTTTAATCAGACGACAGACACGACAAAATTCAATTGACCTCTATGTCCGTTTTTCTTGCTGCTGCTGCTGTTGTTGTTTAAGTCGTCGTCGTCGTCCCTGTTGCCGTTGTTGCCGTCGCTGGTTTCATAGCCGGCTCTATTCCATTACTGCATTTACATTCGCCCTCTGTCTCAGGGGACATAGCCGCCGTACGTCTCAGGGCGAGGCGGCAGGCGGAGCATGGGGACGACGAGGCAGGAAGGGAGGAACGGCTATTAGGAGACCAATGGTTGGTTAGCGGCAGACAACATCAATCAGTCATTTACTCACTTCGATGGTCGCCGCACGCCGGTACTGTGTGTCGATTCTCTTACAGGTTCTCCGCCGCCGGGGCGCAAGCAGACAGACAAACAGACAGACAGACAGACAGACGGTAGCCAGCTGGCTGACACACATAAAAACGTCCGCTTTTCTACAACACGGCCTTACGTACGCTGGCCCCACGTTCTACGGCCCCTACCCTGGACTGGTAAAAATGCTGTTGATAGCGTTTTTACTACTTGTTGTAGTAGTAGTAGTAGTAGTAGCAGTAGTCGAAATAGTAGTAGTAATAAGATAGTAGCAGTAGTCGAAATAGTAGTAGTAATGAAGATAGTAGTAGCAGTAGTACTTTTTTGTGTGTTTTTGTTCTTATGTGAATATATGCTGCAACCATTTCGTTTTATGTTTGTTTTTCTTTGCTGATCGTATTAACAGCACTATTGCTACGACAAGTGCGACTATGATTTGACCTAGCATACGTACTACTACTACTACTACTACTAAAGTAAAGCTTTCGGGCTCACTCTCAGCCGATATTTAACATCCATGGAACTGTTTTTCACATTGCTTTATAGACGGACCCCCTTAAATACAAATGTGCAACGGTGAGGCTCGAACCCGCGCATCTATCTGTCTCCTCCGGTTGCGAGGCGCAGACTTAAGCCACCACGCCACCGGGCTCGACTACTACTACTACTACTACTATTATTATTTCCTCCCTGTTCTTAATCCAGCTGCAACGTGCCATGCATTGGACTATGCATAGAATACATACATGGGTCCGTGTGTCTGTTACACATCACGACCTACGTGCCGCAGCGACCGAGCCGCAGTCCAGAACCCCACCCAACATTGTTGGAGAGAACGTGTGTGATCTCATGTTCGACTGTTTGCCGAAATCCGTTTAGGCCATAGGTTCGTTCAAATATGATTTCGGTTTACCGCTTCAACTCCCGCAGACAACACAAACACGCTCACCGGTGGACCAAGAGGCCGCAATAGCTAGCAGCAATCCTATCAATATGTATGCCTGCGCTTTGTTCTTGAGCGTTGACTTCGGTGACGGCGTGGAATGTGGCCTGCCTTCGAGGAGAGTCGGGGGATCGCTTCGGATCGCTGACTTCGGAGGCCCGGAAGCGTCCGCCGGCCCCCGTCGAGAGGAATCTTGGGGGGGGGGGGGTAAGGAGGAAGAAAAGAACGGAGCTGGAAAGGCCGTTCAAGTTCTCTGCCCTGTCCCCGTACACTTAAAATTGAAACCGAATGGCGGCGCGCACACGAGCTAACGTCCTCAATTGTTCCTTACTCGTGCTCGCTTGCCTCAATCGCAACGCGGGCCTTGCCTACACGCATGCAGCTACAACATGCAGCACACGAAGCAGACGGTTAAGAAGGTCGTGCGTTCGACCGTACGAGCAATTATCCGTCGCTGGTTTATACCGACGAGGCTACCGGACAGTCTGATATATATAGCATGCTGGATGCATGCTATAGTCAAGCCCGGTGGCGTGGTGCGTTCCGCCTGCGCCTCGCGACCGGAGAACACACATAGGTGCGCGGGATTCGAGCCCCACCGTTGCACATTTGTATTTATAGGGGTCATCTGTCTATGAAGCATAGCAAAAAGCAGTAGTCCCCGTGGACGTTAAATCTTGGCTGAGGTTCACCCCGAAAAGTATATAGATGCTTGCCTTCTAGCATGCCCTAGCAAGCCTACTACAGCACGTAGTAGGCTAGTGCACGTACAAGCGATTATCCGTCGCTGAGGTACTGAGGCCATCGCACAGCCTGACCAAGCATGCAGCCTTCTGTTCAACCATCAACCGTTGTTATCGCCGGCGACGGCGTTGAGTGACTAAGTCTCGGACAGGGGTCGAAGAAAGGTCGAAATTGTCCGATTCGACTGACCAACCGGTCGGACGCCTCATAATAGCAGCTGGCCCGAATTCGAAACGTGGCGGCGCCCCACGGGGCGCGTGCACTAGATCCATCAGAAGCAATCGAACAAGACATGAGGTTTTCACGCCAAATTAGACGTACGTAATCTTGTACGCGTCCATATTCACACCTAAAGGCTCACTCGTACGCAAACGCATCATCTAAGCTCAATGGCGAGATATAGATAGAGGGAGAGAGAACGAAAGTTAAGAAGAGAGGGGTGAGATGGGAGGAAAGCCGTTTACGTGCAATTGTACTCTGCTAATAATACTACGACATTCCTACGTACCTATGCCTTCCATACATATGCTCATATGCTCATATTACAGATTCATATGCTCATAAGGCATAGTCAGTCCACTCGCGTGTTAAGTGAGTAAAAAACGTAGCACTCAACGTCTATAGTACAGCCATATAAGTGTATATTTTATAGGGTACATCATTTTCGTACCATGCCAAGATGTTGGCTCGATTCGCAATATTATCATCGTAAGCCGTCACACCCCTCTCCCGATATGGGATACTCCAATAGGGGCCCGTATCGACAGAGAAATTATGTTAGCGGCCGTCAGATACAGATCAGGAACTTAGTTTTTAAGCTGTTTTTTTGTAAACTAAATTTTTGTAAGCTTTGCAATGTGACTATTTGCCACCGTGTTGCCAGCGTAAGTATTTTTCAGAATTTTACGCGAACACGACGTTATGTCTGATTTCTCCACCGAACAACTCGTTTACTTGAACTGGTGCTGTTTGTGAAGTGATGTCCGGCTATTTACATCAGAACAACATATGTGAGTAATGTTCTTCTTATTTCTAAAAAATACACTTCTACTCCCCCCCCCCCATTACACTAGGAAAAAATTCTTTTTTTGAACAAGTTGCAGAACCCCTATAAAATGTGGCGAAGTAATTTAGGAACATTCTGTATATATATATATATATATATAATCCCTTGAATAAAAGTAATTTTCCAATATATTGTCCTGCTTTGTAAGGTGGCGGCGGTTTCTACTAGGCACTTACTTACTTACTATTGTTATTAAGCATAAAGTAGGCGATGAGTTCGAGCCAAGACACGAATCTCCATTACGTCGCGTGACAACGTCGTGTCGTCTGCTAGCCAAACAGATGCCTATTATAGGCATGTACGTATATCTGCCAAAAAGAACAATCAGAGAACGCCGTGAATAGGTTTAGCGCTCAGCATCGTCATGCCGGAATTGGGTGAGTGGCCCGAATCGATTTTTTGGAACACACCCGTAGAGCGTACGTTGTTGTTGTTGTTTTTGTTGTTGTTGTTGCTGTTCCTGTCGTTGTTGCTGTTGTAGTTGCTGTTCCTGTCGTTGTTGCTGTTGTTGTTGTTGTGGTCGTGTCGTCGTTCTCGTCGTCGAAGAATTCGAGCACAACCAACGGCAATAGGGCTGTTCCCACGGGGCTTTGCGTCACGAGCCGAATACGACGCTCGTGACGGAGAACTCGACGCCCACAGCCGCCGCCGCCGCCGTCGTCGTTGTGGTTGTTGTTGTTCTTGTGGTGGTTGTTGTTGTTGTTGTTGTTGTTGTCGTTGTCGCATGCGTCAACAGACAACGCCGACCAACCGCAACAACAGAGCGGAGATCCCTCAATACCGGTACGGTCCAAAACCTCGCCAGAAAAACGAACAGGGTGCTCCGAGTATCGGGCCGGCGTGTCGCCATCACGACAGCGGTGTCGGTTTCTGTTGCGGATGGCGGCTGATCCCCCCCCGCAGCCACGACACGGCTGGCGGCCGGCCATCTACTCGTGTCTTGTATATAGAATACAGCAGCCCGCTGGCTGTATTCACAGGCACGGAGCACACGGAGAACGTCGTATATGACAACATTGCATTTTTCTGTACCGCGTTCGTCGCGAAGACGACATGATGATTATGATGATAATAATAATAATAATAATAATAATAATAATAATAATTTGACAGTGCACGAGTAGAAAGGATTGGCTTGCTTCAATGAGATAGCAGCTGCATCGAGGTGCATGTGCTTGTTAACCGTGTGTGTGCTTAGTTGGTCGACTAAACCGCTTGCTGCTGCTGCAGAACGTTCAGTCAACGGTAGCTACGCAGATGCGCCTACTAGAGGAGAGCCTGGTCGAATCGCGGTGGTCTGGAGGCGGCAAAACGGCCGGCCACCAACAAGCGCCGACCGTGTTGTTGAGTGTGAGCGGCAGCTTAAACAGGCGGACGTCTCATGTCGTAGACCTCATACGTTTTAGCGCTCGTCCGTAGCCTAACTTTGCCTCGCTGCTCGCTCTCCTTTGACTCCGCCTGACTGTCTGACACTCACTTACGGGGCTACACCACCGAAATGCCGAGAACACCGACTACAAGCACGAAAAAGCACGGCCACGGGACGGGCTCATCTGTTCGCCGAAAACATCCTAAGAGAACGGTCATAAGTCGCCGGTCGGCGGCGCCGGCGGCGCCTTGAAAGGCAAGCCTCAAACCTCTGGGGACGACCTCTCGGATCCCCCGGATCCCCGGATGCCACCCCCCCCCCGCGCTGCTACACGCGCTGTACCACTTCCTAGTGACTAATGGGTGAAGACGCACAGTGTACGCACGCACGTCCACTTCTGCATATCGGAGATACAACTGCAGGTGCCACCTACGCCCCCTCCCTTCTTCCCCACTGCGAGGAGGGGGGACTTTCAAGACGAGCATAACTCAACTAGACCAAAACAGCAACATGACGTCCTCCACACGACCGTCCGCGCCTCACCGCTGTATATATATATATATATATATATATATATATGTATATATATATGTATATATATATATATATATATATATATATCTTTAGCAAGCAAGCTTGCATACACAAGATGGTTCATAAATATACATGCACAATATAGGCAATGCAGGACTCTCTTTTCCCGAGGCTATCTAGCGTAGCAAAATATAAATATATTTATTAGACTATGGCAAATTGGACCCTTATTTGAACCTCTAAGTTATTTACTGCTCGTGGTCATTCGGTTTTTTATATCGCTATGGCTCCAGGAAGAATTCGAACGAGAATCGAGAATGAATGTTGCTGCCAATGTCGATGTCAACAATAAGGCTCATGTGCATAATAATGTAAAAACATGACTTCTTTACTCTGGAGGATCATCAGACATTGTATTACAGACACTCAGTGTAGACTTGACGGTCGCTGTTTGCTAGTTCGTAAAAAAAACCAGTGATGGCATGATTTTAAGTAACGATAAGATTCACCACCAGGGGTTGGTGTACCGTTAACAACGTAAGTTGGTCAGCAGAGTTGTTAGCAGACAGTGTGGTAGAACTTATAACCTGTCAACATCATCTGGCCTTTATTTATTACAGCAAAACTTTTCAAATTGACCCTCCTGTACTCTAACGACCACACAAGGTAGAGACGGCTATGCGAAGCGGTACCTCTGAGGCCGCTGAGTTATTTTGTTTTAGTTTCAACCAAAATGAGGTGATTGGCTCTCCGTGTTTGTTCTTTGTCCGATCATGGCCAATTAATGTATTCGGAATTTACCTTGTCTTAATTTGAAATCATAAAATTTGGAAGCGCCGGTTTCCACTCCCTAACTGAGAAACAACTTACTAAGCGGGGCGAACGTTAGAAGATAACTACGCGGGGACGGGGGAGGGGGGCAAGAGAGCCGCGTAATTCTTACGCCAGAGACTTTTCACTAACATCCAGCGAGACAACGCGATGCTGCAGACGAGGGTTTTTCTAGGCTGAAAGTGAACACAGAGGATTCACTTATACAAAAATGTATTATGAATAGATAAATAACATAGAACACATATCTAGTTAAAAACCATGAAAACCTATTTCCTCTCGCCTCAACACGATCTGAAGTCTTACTCTCTCCCCTTCCCTCTCCTTACCTCCCCCTTCCATTCGCCCCCCTCTGGTTTTACCACCTTGAGCTTATACCTCTCCTCCGCTAGATCTTTCTCTACGCTGCTCGAAGCTTAAGATTCGCATAAGCAAACTGGCCATTCATTCGTACGGTCACAACGCTGATGGCGCCTGATCGAAGACTTCAATACATTTGGTTTATTTCGCAATAGGGTTGCATTTCAAGATGGTACTTAATTACAATACAGTCGTCATTGTATACAATTTGAACGCTTCAGCGACCGTCCCACGGGGCGAAAGTGCAAAGACCGTCGATGCGTCTGGCAGCTCGCTGCATGGGTCGCTCGATTCGATGGCTATCGATAGTTTCATTAAAGTGTCATCAGCCAAACGTGGTAGCACTAGAATTTGCCACCAGCCTTACTCATTTAAAAAGTCGGCTGGCTAGTGAATAACCGAATGGGTACCAATGTTCAATAAATCTAGTTGTCACAATGATTGTCGTTGCGAACATAGATCTGTCGTTACATTCCTCCTCGAATTAAACTTTTCTTTGTTAGGACAACAAGGAGTTTTTTTTTCATTCTAGACCGGACAGTTGATGGTCTACATTCGTCCTGGAGAAGAATCATATGTGAATCTCGTATACGACTAATGATAGTTAAAGGTAACATCGACGTCGTTACGACGTCGACAGCAACAGAAATATCAACAACATATTGTATCTTGCTTGCGCAACAACTTGCTATCTGCAGACAGAGAGACTCAGTCTCTTATGCATAATTCGATAAGCCATCTATTTGTTCGACTGTACTGAAACCTGATGCTGCAGACACAGGCTAAAAATGCAAAACTGCTAACTCAAACGAGATGAAAAAGCGACTACGCAATTGATGTTGTTGTTGTTGCATGAACCCGCTGCCATAAAGTTGCCACTCAGTTGGCACCGAGTGATCAATGATTAATAATAAGCTTCTTGTTTTCTGTTGTTATTTTGGCGGGTTTTTGCGTACGGGAATTTGCACAGCAGCGCAGTGTCCTGCGCACGCGTTTTTCTCGTATGCAGGATACGATGTATGCGTATCGCGTATCGCACCATGCACGTCTCGGCTCTCTGTGCCGGCGGCAGATTTTATAGCAGATGTGTATTCATTTATCAACATACACAGCCTCCTACCCACACGTACCTACTACGCCGCTCTCAAGTGGCTCGCTAACGACGGCTGTAGTCGTGTTGTGGTCAGCATTTGTTCGAAAGAAGATATATTTTCTCGTTTATGTGCGCCAACGATTACAGCAACGTGACGGCAACGTGAAAGGTGTGTTCGTGACACCGCAAGAGTACGCGAGACAGCAGCAAACAAAGTGTTGTGGGGGGAAGTGGGTAGTGATCGAGACAAAGAGTAACTGAGGGACGATTTATATATATATATATATACGTATATACATATATATATATACGTATATATATATATATATATATATATATATATATATATACGTACATATATAATACTACCAAGGTATAGTGGAAGGTGAGGACAATAAGGAGCGCTTGCAAAGATTCGTAAGAGGTGCGCAAACGGCTGCTATACACACGATATACACACCCACGTAGCGCTGGGGTGGTCGCCCCTTTGGGCCTGGTCAGTCAGCTGCGCTTGACACCCAGAGGACCGAGTGTTGGGGGGTAACGTTGCTGCTGGTGGTGGCAACCACAGCAGTCCCCCTTACCGCGGCAGGTTGTCGACAAAGCCAGTACGCACGCAGACACAACGCGTGCCCCCCTCTGCTTGCCCCTCGATTGCGGTATTTCTGTTATTGTTGTGTTTGTTGCTGTTGTTGTTGTTGTTGCTACTGCAGCTGTCTCTACACGATTAATCGAATCTTTGTTTGAATCTTAGTATTTTTTGTGACCTCTATCCCTCTGTCGTCGATAGTTTCTCCTATATATATATATATATATATACATATGTATATATATATATATACAAGACACATGCCAAAGACTGTGAGTCGGGCCGACTCTCAGCCGACGTTTGACGCCCACTAAATTGCTTTCGCATTTCTTCGTAAGTAGGACCTCATAAATACAAATGTGGAACGCCGGGGATCGAACCCGTGCATCTACCTGTCTTCTCTGGTCGCAAGGCGCACCTGAATGCAGCACGCCACCGAGCATACGCGGACAAGTCATTTTATTTTTCGTTTAATCTGGGTGGTTATGTACCGCGGTAACCTAAGCGTGTTGAGAGAGACTACCGAAGGTAACCATTCTAGTCCGTCCGCAAGTCGCTTTTTTTTTTACCGCAGACTGCGTCTATCTCCTACCTAGCCACTACTCGGTCGGTCAGTATTGAATGCCAATGTTCTATGTTACTCCCTCAGGGTTTCCACAGAAGCTGTGTTCGGGTGGACGTATTTCTGCTGCTACTGCGACTCATCGCAAAAGTACTAGGTAGTCGACTGCATGTTGCATAACACCGACCGTATATCGCGCCGAGTGGTCCCTGTCAACCTAACATGATGCAACACAACGACAGCGTTGAGGTCCATCAAACTCTTGCTCGACTGAAGCGGCGCAATATAAACAACCCAGAGAGTCGGATATCAACCTGTCAAAGGCCAAGCCGACGAAGGTCCGCGGAGCTGGTGTGCGTGTAGGAATGATCACGAACTCGAACTTTATTCAATTTATCTTGCATACGACAGCAGATTCCCCTACGTCGTCTTTTTTTGGTTTGCAGCCTTTGAGGACTTACATTAGAGGTCATCACCCAAAGAATTACGAAAGCCTTAGTGGCGAACGGAACGACCGAGAAAAAGGACCGTCCCCACATCTCCTCATAGCTGCGCTAAAGCTCTTTCAGATTAAGATGGCGCCGATGACATCATATCGCATACAGCGAATCTCGAAGCATCTGAGCGTAGCTTAATTTAAAACGTTGCGCGCCAAATGAAAAACGCCAGCTCTTTTTAAGCCGATTATGGGGCTCTGCACATCGACCCGCAGCCGGCTAGTGTACGTCACCACCCTGTTGGCGACGACCCTCTTCATTGAAGATATATGACTTCAGTCTTTTCGTAGCCTCGGCCCTATGGGGACTTAATCCGACAACGATAAAAAAAATCCCACTTACGGAAATCGACTCTGATTTTTCAAGACATAGGCCATAACTAGGCCATAACAGCAAGAAAGGAATGTGCATGCATAGAACATATCGTTACGTCGCAGTGCGCTAAACCGTAACTGCCTATTAGACTATATTCAGGTTTTGTCATGCCTTTTGCTAACAAAAGGAACATCGTCACGCAAAGCCCGACGAGGCGAATTCATATGTGTCAGATGTGCGAAGCAATATGGGCGATGTCACTAAAAGGTCAGGGACTTCGGTCCTTCGTTACTTGGCTGCTGCGGCCGTGAATGATGACAATCAAAGCGTCGACTACAAGGTTAGCAGACGAAAGCCAAGTGTCGCCAACAAACGCTAGCAGACGAAACTATTCACACAGCAACATTTCAACAGCAGCGGCAGCGGTTGCAGCGGTGACGTCGACAGCGGAACAGCGGGACACTGCGAGCTTCCGAGGACAAACGGTCCTCTGGAGAGACATCAAAACGGTCATCATGTCCTACAGCTCCGAGCTGGGCTGCACCTTCGCCGGCGAGAACATCAACAACAACAGCAAAGACAACAAAAACACAAACACTCATGCCGACCCAAATAGCAATAAAAACGGCAATCTGAACATATATCTACCTTCCCTGGCCGCTTTGCTATCTAACGACAGGAAAAACAACAGCAGCAGAAGTTGGACCTGCGATGGTCAGCAGTGGTCTCTAGCGGCTGTTGTTATCGTTGTAAAAAAATTTGTAAAATATGTGGCGAAATACACATTGCGCGTCTACAATAGCCTAGCACACTCATCGTTACATAGAACCATCGATGACCTCGATTATTATTATTACCTGCCAACATGTAACAATCCAAATATGTTCAGTATCAGATGTTTATCTTATAATCACATATTTTGCTAAGATAAATAATAATTAAAAAACAAAATGTTCTGCAATTGTTGTCGCCATCGCGTTGTTCTTCCATCCTATGTCTTGCTTATATGCTCCATCCTTGTTTGCCTCATCTCTTGCTTCATTGCTTTCCTTTTTGTTCTTCTCTTTTCAGTTCTTTTCCTCGCCTCAGATTCATCACTCATGCCTCTGCCGGTTCAGGTAGGTATCCAGATTATTTTGTGCATTTGTGTCTTTATGTGCGTGTAAGCAAGCCAAGAAACTACGAATTTGTGCATTTGCCTTTTGTACGTAAGCAAATAAGGAACCCACCGCGCACGCCAGCTAGCCGCGAGAAATTCTTGCTCACAAAAAGTCAACAATCAAACCCCCGACCGGCAGAAGCTATTTGATACACGCCTCCAATACACGCTGGCTCTTTGACAGGTTTTGAGCGGAATAATACGGAGAAATAATGAAAGAGGTGCCACCCAGATTCTACAAAGCACCTTACAATGCAGTACAGCGGCTGAAAGAAACCTCTTTATGAGCGACGAAATATATATATATATATATATATATATATATAGTTTCGTACAGGGTTTTGCAACAAGTTATAAAGACCACCGGTTTTAGCAGGCCGATTACGAACTACCCTATGGAAATGTTGCGAAAACGAATGCACTTTATGCTACGCTTGAAGAAGCGGACCATTTTTAGTGAGAGCTGCACCTACATAAAGCATGCAAAGTTGAAATGCCACAACACTTCTAAGGTGGTCTATCTTTGAGAAGACAAACATACAGATTGACATTGGTTTTGGCACAACGTACTCCTTCGGAATGTCGGAACCGGATTGAAAGTTATATGCATTGACGTTTATAAACTTATTGCCAAACACTGTTGCAAATAAGTAGCATGAATTAAGAGGTGTGCTCATAGTCAGCTTATTTGAAGTTCGTAGTACTAGCAACGGCTATTTTTTATCACTCGTTTTTTCAGTTTTGGAATTGGTGGGGGTTTGCAGATATGTATGTGTCCATTTGTAGGCTCACGCAAATGGCACAACTTCGCGAAGCTTGCGCTGCAAACACCAAAGAGCCTCTAGACCAAAAGACCAACCGCCCCAAATATGCTTTTCTCACGCATCCCATATCTCTGCAATTCTACTGTCCGCAATAACTGCACTGTCTGTCTTGCACGCCCTTGCAGGCACACACTCATAGGCTGGAATCACGTCGCTAAACCGCTAAGCTGTTTAGACGGCGAGTCAGTTATTAGTCGATAATTGACACAGACAACAATGAAACTGTGTAGAATCAAAGTTACATCACGTTTTCGTTCGTGGTTTTTTTTAATTGGCATTACCATATTGGACGACTAATAAACCGCAATCGAAGAGCAAAAACAGGATCGGACTGTGTGAGCTCGTAACCCAGCCCGGTCCCTTCACTTGAATCCGTAATTGGCTCACCTAATCGCATCAATCCCAAACAAATAAAGCCTGCACTTAATCTTGCAACCAGGGCGTGAGCATTCGTGTTTTCTTCGTTTGTTCCACTCGTAATGTTCTCGGTTTCTAGAGACACCAAGTATGCACCTACACTTGGCGAGTCTTTGCCACGCTCAAAAATAAACTGTTCCTGAGAACGAGCAAATTAAGCGGTGACTTTTGCGGAGCTGTCCTCGAGCTAACTCTCGTGCCCTGTGCCGTGCCATAAAGCGTTGAAAATCTAGGGATGCATATCGCAAGACGTGTATACTCGTAACTCTTGATTGATTTTGTCTTAAGCATAATAGAACGATGCAAAAACAATGCCAAACCCGACGGTGGCTGCGACTACCAAGCGGCGTCGGCGTTGCACTTCGGGTTTGTAAGGGAAAAGTTCTCGCCTTTTCCCGCTAAGTTGAGAGTGGGTTACGCAAATCGAATCCTCTAACGGTGAGTGACCTCTTTATTGATATATGAGTAAAACAGTTGAGTCGATTCTTCCACAGACAGCGATGTGAGAAAGATGTGAACACAACATATCGGTACTACAACAGCCGTATCCAAAATGAATTCCGGCTGCGCACTGCGCATTTGAACAACGTTTAGCGAGGCTGTGTTTTTTGCTGGTTTTGCAGGAAGTCCTGCACGACCAGCTCAGACTCACCAAAAACCTCGTGATTTGTTACAGAACAAAAGAGAGGCACGGGTCTCTCCGACTCGAAAAGTTCTGCTAAATTTGGATTAAACGTTTAGGCTGCTCTTGCAGCATCTGAAGTCACGCTGTAAAGCAGCCAACGGATTCAACCGGCTCGGCGCCGTGCAATTTCTTCCTCTGTCCGGAATTCGGAAAAGGAAATGTTGAGGTGAAGCGTTTTCTTCAATTCACGCAAATCGGTGCTGTATAAACATAGGAGTAGGATTAGTAGTAATCGGTGCAGTATATACATAGGAGTTTGATTAGTAGTATCGGTGCTGTATAAACATAGGAGTATGATAAGAAGTAGTAATTAATCGGTGCTATATACATAGGAGTATTATTAGTAGAGGTTACGTCCAAATCTAGATCTGATTCCACTTCCTGGAGACATTGCAAACATTTTTCCAGGTCCCTTCTGTACGTTGTACGTGCCCTGAGTTCTGCTGTCGTCGAGGCGGCCTCGCATCACCACCACCACCACCACCACCAGCGTCACCTCCTGACAAGGTCAAAATGAACGAAGCACCCGGCGAGCCGGAACTACCTGCTGTAGGCAACTTTTTCACCAGCTTGTTAGCAATTTACGAGGACGAGGACTCACTGCACTCGGCTGCGGCTTCTGGTCCTGGCTTCGTTAGCACCGCGGCGGCGACGGCGACAACGATGACGATGCCGCTGCCGCTGCTCAACGTTGAGGATGAGGATCTTTGGCGGTGGGGTTCACATTGCGAGCAGCACGCATCATCTCGTGGCCGCGTATGGCCGGACGACGACAAAGCTGCAAACAGCGTGAGAATAGCGTACAATGCAGCCCAGCTATATAGACCCAGGCTGACCGAGTAAGTTGATGACAGGTGGAGGAGTACATATGTACATGTACGGAGGTTGATGCGTCGGTCTGCGTTAGATTGGTGATTCAGCCGAGTTGCGATCAGGGATGTTGTTGTCATCGTTGCTGTTGTTGTTGTTGTTGTTGTTGTTGTCGTCGTTGGTCACTCTTCTTCTTCTTCTTTGGTCATCTTTGGTATGTCATTAGAAAGGTGGCTGGATGGTTATGATATCTGGGTGGGCGCTCACATGTCATGTTGCTGGACGACGAAAGGTTGTCGCTTACATGCTGTTGTTGTTGTTGTTGTCATTACGACCCATAGCTTGTCGAGCCATATTATCAGCTTAGTTTTATATATATATATATATATATATATATATCAAACTAGCAAGAGTTGGTTCTACGAGTCGAGATCGTCACTGCATTAATCAGGACCAGCAACCAAAACGCTCCGGTTGAACGGTCCTGTTGCTCCCACAAGCAAGAAAACACCAGACACCATAACGTTTTTTACACAAGACAGACCAAGTCAGGTGGTACCTACAACAAGTAGGCATGCCAAATGTCAAAATGCGGAAGAAGGCTGGGGATCTCTTTGCTTGTGTGAGGACCGAGAACCATCCAGCAGTCAAGAATTGATTATAGGGCATAGTAGCTTCAACTAGTCCGGCGTGAAGTAGGGGAGCAAATGCTACGGCATTCTTTCGCAGCGGCACTTTTTTTTGTTTTTTTTAAAGATTTTCCGTAAGGCAGGCAATTGCCCGTGTACGGTTTTTTTCATGTCACAGCTAATTTTAATCCACTTCCGGCATTTACCTTGTTTAAATTGGAAACCATGCAAACCAATTTAAGAATGGCCGGTCTGGGTCTCGAACCCAGTCCTCCCGAATGCAAGGCAAAGGCTTTGCCACTAAGCCATCTTGCTCGGTGGAGGAGAGAGGCTACCTGGAGGGGAAAAGTATGCAAATTGAATCTGGATAGGTTCTAGTTGTACAGAGTAGGCTTTAGCTCGCAGGCCAGCTAGCTCCGGTTGCTGTTGTTGTTGTTGTTCTTCTTCGTCTAGCGAGGTGTTCTTTGTATCGATTACATCAGGCCAACCGGGAGCTGGACAAACGGGATGCAGCTGCTCATTGCAAAGCCCGACCGCAGCCCCATGAGACCGCGTTGCACTGCGCCGATGAACTAACTGATCCATGTTGTTTTCGGCTCGACGTCGCTCTCTCTTTCTGCAGTGGCGGTAGCGCTGCAGTGGCAGCATTAGCAGTCGGTAGCGCTAGTAGGAGAGATGAGAGACTAGCTTTATCCGCTATGCAACGTTGACGCACAGATGACGCAACGGCGACAACAACGACAATGACGATGACGACGGCGATCAGTTAAGAGGGTGGGTGTGTCCTAAGGTGAACGCGATTCACGTAATGAGACCCAATTAGGCTGATACGTGATACGTGATGATACGTGTCGACCTGGTCCTCTCTCTATTTGAACTTCACACACACACACACATACTCACTTACTCATACATACAAACATACATACAAACATGCATTCATACTTACATACATACAAACATACATACATACACGGATACTTCGGCAATACAACTACCGAGTCAGCCGGCCACCGTTGGCCGTTTTAAGCTGGGCTGCCACGGCCTCAATAAATGTTGCCTGACTGACCTGTTCTGTTCTTCTGACTGTCTTTCTGTCGGCCCGTCCAAGCGTTGGTCCTTCGAGGTCCTCATCTCGAACTGGAGGCGCACTCACCAGGCACAAACGCATTCACAAGAAGAATGTGTTTGTAGCTTTTGCGGAGAGTGCGCGACATTGGACGCTATTGTATGCTTGTGAGTCTGCAGAGGCCAGGCGCGCACGCGCCAAGGTGACAAACAACACGACGAAAACGGCGTTGGGTATAAAGGGTCAGCAAAAGAAAACTGATGAGAAGACATGATGTCCCTCCCTCAAAACTGGCCGTCGCAGTCTAACCGTTACACAGCGTCGTGTTTGTTAGCAGACAAACAGACACAGCACCGTTCAGAGTGTATTTTTTGGTTGCCTGCAGGTACGCAAACGCGTCGAGCCCGGTGGCGTGGCGGGTTAAGTCTGCGCCTCGCAACCGGAGGAGACACATAGCAGGTGCGCGGTGGGTTCGAGCCCCACCGTTGCACATTTGTATTTATGAGGGTCCGTCTATGAAGCAATGTGAAAAACAGTTTCGTGGACGTTAAATCTTGGCTGAGGGTCAGCCCGAAAACTTTATTTTAGGTACGCAAACGCGCCCCACATTTGATAGAGTCATACTAATTTGTTATCTTAATTTTTGTTTTGTTCTCTGAACTCCAAACAAATGTTTTTCACAGCTCATATATATATATATATATATATATATATACAGTCATCATCAACTTAGTAGTGTGTTCGTTTGTACGTGTAGTGATGTTTATGATAGTGGTGGGAGTATAAACAAATAGTTTCGCTAATAAGATTAGTAGAAGGAGAAGTCCGCATCGACCTCGCTAGACTGTGTGGCTAATACCGTTGGATTGTCGAGATTGTTGTACTCTTCTTGTCGTCGTCGTCGTCGTCATTATCATCATCACAATAATAATCTCAATTCTTTCCCAAGGAAGTCGTTCAGGAGGCGACATTAACGCCTCTCACCGGGCCCGGCCATAAATCCCTAATAAATCGATTATGTGCGTCTGAACGCCATGTGTGAGATGCCCAGTTCAGTGTGTAAAAAGGGCGCTACGTGTTGACGATTAGTGCGCCTGTGCGTTTGTTAGGCAGATGACGGACGCCGGTAAGTTAGTTCTCCTTCAGCGTCCCTAGCCCCCAAAGTCGCGCTCACGACTGTGACCGATGAACTATGGAGTCCGCTCTCCATCTCCTCTCTCTTTACGATTCTAATCCGTGCATAGTGCAGCGCCCAAAAAAGCTTACAAACGGAATCATGCGCATATATATATATATATATATATATATATATATATATTGTTGTTTGTTTACTATGACAGATGAGCCCAAAACGTATACAAAATGCCACGTTCATGATCATCAACGACGTTCATCTACTACAGACGAACGCCAAGAAGTAAACAATGAAATCATGATTAGCGGCACGGCGTTACAGTTTAACAGGTAGTACATACATAATAGCTTTATTAACCGATGGTTGGCCAGGTAGACGTCCTTATGTATGCAGACGACTTGGTGCTATATTCTCGCAGTCGATTCCATTTGCAACAATCCCTTGCGACCTTGCAGCATTACGTTCATCGAAACCAGTTGGAAATAAATTTAGATAAAACAAAGGCAATGAAGTTTAGACGTGGAGGGAAATTGGCTGGAATCGACGAACTACGGTTAGGTTCAAAATCTATAGAATTTGTCTCGAACTTCTCATACCTAGGGGTTATGTTCTCGTCTCGAGGTACGAACTTCTCGAGGCACATTGATGAACGAATTCGGAAAGGACTACAGTCCTTTCATAGCATCCGAGACCCTCATAAACTATCAATGGACGTTGCCGTTCATCTCTTTAACCTGAAGATTGCGCCTACTGCTTCTTACGGTATACAGGTGATATGGCCGCATCTGACGAAGTTAAACTTTAACAGCTAGTATGCACCTGGTAGATGAAGGCGGTATGGATAATTTGCTAATAATGTGAAATACAAAATTAGCAATTGCTTGTAAGTCTAAAGTGATATTTTTTTTGGAACCAAAGTAATCGTTCAGCTGATTCTGCTTTCTAAAAATCTTGTGTAGGCCGATTTAATTCACGCGGGCACAGGAAAATAGGGATAACACTGTAACAAGTTCAAACGAAGCATTTTTCTACGCTGAATGAAGTTGTGGTATACCGCCCCCCCCCTCCCCCCCGCTGGTCACGCACTCTACCGCCGGTAAACATAAAATATTTCCCGACAGATGTATTGTACACCAGTGAGCAGCGCACTGTCTTCGAAAAGACGCCTTCCGTGTAAACGGTATGGAGTTGCACTCACTATATTTATATATATATACACCGATGTGGCCCCCACATGTCTGAGCGCTTATTCTGCCGCTCTAAGCGTCCCTGCTACAAAAGGGTGACCTGTGTATTTACGCATACGTGTCAAGCGAATAATAACTCCATCACTTGAACCCGCGTTTTTCGCGTTAATTTCAATAAAAGATTGTATATATATATATATATATATATATATAATATATATATATATATATAATATATATATATATATATATATATATATATATATATATATATATATATATATATATAAATATATATATATATATATATATATATATAGCTAGAATATGTACCACTAAACAACGCAGAAACAGATGCATTGTAGATATAACGGTCATGGCTCGCTGTTCATCACAGGACAAACGTGACTTGATGCGTGGCACCGTTAGTACAGTCGTAGCGCGTAGCCACTCTACGTGCTGTGTCTGGCGTCGCAACTGGTGAGGTGGCGATCAAGCCCCCGGTCAGTTGACCAGTAGATAATAATAATAATAAGGAGGAGAAGGAGAACGAGGGGGCAGGGTAATCAGATAAAGAAGAAGTCAACTGGACGCGCAATCTCACAACAACAATAGTAATGACAGCAACAACAACAATAATGACAGCAACAATGACTATTATAACAACAATGGCAGAAACAACAACAACAACAACGGCAGCACCCTTTGTCAGAGCAACCGGTGGGTGTGGTTGTTCGTGGATCATTTGCAGTGTACAGTAAACGGATCGCACCTTAGCCGACCACCCCCGCCGTTAGGGTCGTGCTGTTGATGGCAGTGCGCCGCCACCGCCTCCTGTCCCCGCTTTATCCCCCTCTAGCCGCAAAACTAACATAAACACCGACAGCAACAACAACAACAACAACCACAACCACAACAGCCGCAGCCAGCAACAGCAGTCTCTGTCATGATCAAGTTCTGTGAGGCCCCTCCTGTTGAAGTTCGGCGAACCTGTGTCAAAGTCAGCGTAGCCAGCGTGGCAGTGGTGGCTACGAACGGCATGAACCGCCAGCGTCTAGCAATTGGGTGTGTATCGAGTAAATTAACAAGCACCAAACGGACAAGAAGAAGAATAGGCAGCAGCATAATCAACATCAACCTAGCGCGACGAGGATTCGATGAACACCCGAATTCGATGCATAGCTCTGCTGCTACACCGGCGCCGTGCTTGCGTCAAGCTAACTTCGCGATGTGCACACCGCTGCACACCACGTAGCCATAACAATGCTGGCACGCGGTCTTGTCTGTTTGCTGCCGGTTCGTACGGATACACACAAACACACACGCATATAAACAAATACTCACATATACACGCATGCACACATACTCACATATACACATGTGCACACATACTCACATATGCAGACATACCCACGTATACACATATGCACACATACCCACATAAACACATATGCACACATGCTCACATATACACATGTGCAAACATTTTCATATATACACATATGCACACATACTCACATATACACATATGCACACATACTCACATATACACATATGCACACATACTCACGTATACACGCATGCATATGCACACATACCCACATATACACATATGCACACATACTCACATATACACGCATGCACACATACTCACATATACACATTTGCAAACATTTTCATATATACACATATGCACACATACTCACATATACACATATGCACACATACTCACATACACATATGCAGACATATAGACGCGCATAAACACATAAACACACACGTCCATACGCACGCATGACAAACGGACAAATATGCAATACAATACACACTCACAGACACACACACACACAAAGGTGTAACAGAGTCTGAGCTCCAGCCTACAGCTCAGATGTCAGAAACCGTATCGAGTCGTACCGCGTGCTGCTGATGCCGACGGCACCGACACCTCATCATTTGTGCTCTTCTTCTCGAGTTACTCTTACGGCACGTTAGGACACGTTCGTATGACAACGCTCACACACACACACACCCAGCACCCCTGAACCACCCCACCACCACTTACTCGGTCGGTCGGTCTGGCGAGCGGTCGAGGCTGGCCGCTGACCCGACCCGTCGTCGTGGTCGCCGCTGCCGAAGGCTGCCCAATAGCCGCTTCATCCCTCAGCCCTCGGAACAGCCTTTGGTCAGAGCGGGCACATTGTTTCTGCAGCACAACGCGCATACCGCCGCAACGCACCGCCAGTGGATAGCAACTTTCACGACTTTCTCAGTAAATACGTTCAAATGTATATATATATATATATATATATATATATACAATTGAGTGTTTTCCTCTCCCCAGAGGAAAATGTATGTCTAAGGAGTGTGTGTGAATCTACGCAATATTGCTGTACCAAAGACGTAGCTTTTAGGCTAAACAGCACTTTACAAAATATGCTATTGCGAGACTACGCGAGCTGTCCGATGGAGGAGAAACCAGACACGCCTCTGTATTTGAAATACTACCTTCCTTCTGAAGTCTACTCATGTTATCTTTTTTTTTTTGTTTTGTTTTGTTCTGGGAGGTTTCGGGAATGCATGATGCACATGCGCCACTAGCAGCCTGCGTGACTAGTGTGAGACTCGCAAACCCACTAAACCCGGATTCTTCCCCCCCTACCCCCCCAGGCTCGGTATTACTTTGGCATTACATCGAAGTACTCATGTTATCTACTAGAAATCAAATAGTCGCACTGAGAACGTTCCGGAAAAAGCGTGATCCTATAATATCCCGTTATTGAAGCCTCACGTCCAACAAGGTGAACATTTACTACTACTAAGTTAAAAAATGCACAAAATAACCGCACTTTAGAGTGACAGTTTTGGCACCAAATCAATTATGGTTCAAGCCGTGATATGAGTACCAACAGTTATCTCCCAGCCTCCGATGCCAAAGGTATGTATCTGACAGTGAACCCGCGCATACCAGCCGTTTAGTGCGCAGATGGCTTCCTGGCGGAGCAGATGCGCATACTCTGTCATTCTGTCCAGCAGTCCAGATTAAAGTTCTCTGGATTATGTGTAGGGCGTAATTGACCGAGAGTGTATCAAAATTCAACATAACAACACCGATTCGGGTCACATTCGTCTACACTCGGCAGGAATTTGCAAATCTAACCAGACAGATTTTGCAAGATGCCTGTAAGTCATCTCGAACTGATTTAAACAAACGGTGGTTACAATGAAGACACGCGCTCGTTAGGAAGTTCCCACCGTCGTGTGGCGAAAAAAAAATGCACTAAAATTGTTGTTTTCATTCCAATACAGCGTTTAAACCGATATCAATTGCTCGCGATTTATGCCACATGAATAAATAACCGCACTTTACGCCGTATGTATGCATGTACACATACACGAAGCGTACTTAGGCCACAGAGGCTCCAGAAGCTCAAACTATCCTATCTTAGGTTAGTGGAGGCTACACTATAGATGTTCACTGCCCGGATGTCGTAAACATGTTCATGAGTCAGAGAAGTAATTCAGGGGATGCCTTTCCTTTTGGGAGTAGCTCAGACACATCGGTCACAGACTGAACGGCAGGGAGTTCCGAAGCAGTTCTACCCATACGTCACATTGTATGGAAGGCAGCACGGATGAGGGCATTTCTGTTGCCCCTGCGTTTCGTCACAGAGCTGCTGGCGTGGACAGCTTTGTCTGAGAGTCGACAGCTCGTTGCGAACTTTAGACACCACAAATGCCATTATGTATGCAAATATTCCACACTGACTTACGAGCGAAGGCGGGGCCCCGCCAACGTCAACTACCCACGAAGAGTTGTCGACATGTTCGGAGCTACACTTCATCTAGAGTGTTCAGCTGCACCTCATCTAGTTAGTTTTTTCCAACTAGGTTCCATCTAGGTTAGAGTTTGTCGCTGTATGTATTACCTGCTATGTTGAGACGCTGCTCATCTGCGAAGAAGCTGATCTCAAAGCTGACGAGAAAGTGCAATATGTCAGCAAAATGTATGCGGGCGAAACTTAAGCCATATCGCAAACATGTTTGTAGCAGGGCCTGCCAGTACACTATTCATTGTTTCCTAGAGTGTAGCTGATGCAAGCGTGTTTACACTTGAATACATATGTATACACATATGTGTATACATATATATATATATAATATATATATATATATTAATATTTATATATATATATATATATATATATATATATATATTACATATTATATATATAGACCTTAAAGTGTAGTACCTATATGGATCTTTTACCGTATCGTACGCCCCACTAACTGCCGTCATTGTTTTCCAAAACGAGGTGTGTTTCTCTAGAAGTTACATTCCTCTCATCCTCTCTCCGGCAACCCAATCTAGAAAGACAGATATGAAAACAAATCGACTGAATCAGTTCCTAGCCGAAGCTAGCCGTCGAGCGTCAAACGGTGCCGCGAACGGCTTTGACCGCAGCCTGGCATAACAGGTCGACAAGCGTTGTTACCGACTTCTCATTCATTGGTGTCAATGAGACCAACATCGTGGCTTTTTATGCCCACTCCCCCCCACCCCGACAACATCTGCGTTGCCCCGGTGTTTTCTTTCTATTTTTCCTACCCTCTCGGTCTACTCTGTCCGACAATGGTTTCGAAGCCGCCGCTCTCCTGTGGCATTCGACTCCAGCCGAATTGGAAACAGCCACAGATGGGGCGAGCCACAGTTCAAAGGCAATCTGTGGGCGCCTTACCCCAACCACCCCACACCCCACAACCCGCCGCGTCGCCTCTGGCACGACTTACGACCGACCTCGGGCCAAGCAGAGTTTACGCCGTACCAATGCCAGAGCAGAGCGGCCCAGCCCAGCCATGCCGAACCAGCCAAGCAGGCGATGGATGCTGAGCCCAGCAGAGCACCAGCAGGCCAATGCAATCCAACGCTCTTGTTGGGTGTCGCGTTCTATCTTGTCGGAGCTTTTTCTTCACCATCATCGTCGGCCTCTTCTTCGTTCATTTTATCATCACGATCATTACCACCACCATTATCATCTTCTTTTTCTTCTTCTCTTCCTTCTTCCTTTTCTTATTCTGCTTCTGTTCCTGCTGTTGTTGCTGTCGCTGGCATCACTTTCTTTGCTCCATTGCATTCGATTGGGGCCCGGCGAAATTTGTTCCGTCAGATGACTGGAGTCGGCAAGCTTAGGACCGATTGGCAACAACCACAAAAACAACAGCAACAGCCACAACAACAACATTCACAGCAGCAGCAGCAACAACAACAACAACAACAGCCACAACAACAACATTCACAACAGCAGCAGCAACAACAATAACAACAATAACAACAACAACAACCACTTTGAATGAGCAGCCGCTATCGGGATGTCTACAGCAGGAGCAACAGCAGTAGGCCCAGTCAACAGCAGCAGCAGTAGGAGGAGGAATAGCTCGGGCTGCAGGCCGCGATCATCCGCAGCTTGCTAACTGGCGCAGATGGAGAGTCAGTCTTTCGTCGACGGTGTCGGTGTGTTGGCGGAACCTCTGAGATCGTTCAGATATTGAGCGGAGTGTGGCACCGGGTAGCGTCGGACGACTACATGGGAAGAATGGAGAACATCATCGCTATATGCCGCCGCCCCCGCTCGCTCGCCCGCCACCGGCCGACCACTATACCCTTGTGGTGATGATGGTGGCGACGGCGGCGCTGCGACGCGGGCGTAAGAACGAGGCCAGACGAGAAGGGTCCCTGCCAATGGGCTGGGCCCAAGTTCGACTCGACACCCCAAAAGAACCTAAACGTGGCCCCCGTGCAGCTCTCGTGTCTCTCGGAGGAAAGTATCGGCAGAGAAAGGGGTATACACACATATATATATATATATATATATAAACGGTGAAGGCAGGAGAGATTGGAGACCTAGATGGAAAAGTACTAGCGGTGGCTATGACGGCGAGGGATCGAAAAACAGAGTATAGAGGAAATAGGAAAATTGAGAAAAGATGGAAACCCAAGGCGAAGAAAGAAAGAGCTGGGAGGTGCCGTCAACGGATAATCGGGCAAAAAAGCGGTTGATGTGCCAGTGGGAAACAGAGTTTTGCCAGGCGCACAATAAACAGGTTGCTGACAATCAATACCTTCAGCAAAAGTACGTTTCCTGCTAATAATAATAATAAGAGCACTAGAGACACTACACCCAAGACGGAGCCCACATGAAAAGGTATCCATGCATCAAGTTGAAATAAACAGTGGCGGTAGTAAAACCGAGACGGGCGGTCGCGGAGCGCAGAAAACAATTGCTAAGTCGGACCCGCCACTTCAACTAGGACACCTCAGATAACGCACAGGCAGCATCGCAACGCATCGAGGTGTCAAGCGGAAGCCACACCTTGGAGTGAATAATGCACTTCTCTGTAGAAGCAGCAGCAGCAGCAACAACAACAACAACAACACGGCCAAGCGCGGCAGCGTCAGCAATGCGATAGTCGCTAACCATGCAGTGTTAATCAAGCGGCCGCTAACCAACCTACAGTTCACCCGATAATTCAGCAACGTGACCTGCCGGCCTGTGTGTATATCAGCCGTACGTATGCAGGCGCCGTTTGCGTATTCGCGATTACGCTTAATCGCGAGTCCTCCATTCTAATTTTCGCTAACATCATCTTAATTATCAAAGTGCCTTCTTGAAGGCTTAAATCTATCTAAAACTAGTGCTGCTACTTATATATATATACATACATCATATTTATTCACCATAGTTGTTGGTGGTAGGATTGGGTTGATACACATGGTTTGATACGAAATTATAACAATATATCGTTACGCGCGCGCCTGCAACGAGTATGAGTCTAATGGCGAACATATTAGAACATGATATCGACAGATGTTGCCACTCACCACAAAACTTACACACACAGTCGTTAATATCATAACATTCACTCTTGAGGCACATATAATGGTGATAACCGTGCCATGTTACCCTGCACACTAATGGTCGGTTACTTTGGAAAGCACGTTTCCATTTCTCTGAGCGAAAAGCAGGCCCATCTGTATAGTTACACACTAGCAAAATGTACGTTTTGGTCTTCCCTGAATGTTCTGTACATGTCGAGTGTAATTGTACTGGTCGGTAATTTGTCTAGGACTAAGTTTTCTACCAGAGTGCGTTCTCCGCATAGTTCTAGTGCCAGGGTTGCTGACGCGTTCTTGGGTAATCCCAGCACATGTTTCATAAAGCACGCCTTTAAACGGTCTAAATTTTTGAGATCGCGTAATGTTTGGTGCGGCGTAATTACTAGGAGACAGTACTGATGTATCGGGGTAATTTTCATTCCTGAATATTTTCATTGCTGTGTCGAGATCCACGTCTCGAATATCTCCAAGTAGCATAGTCGCGGCCGTGGACCTTTGCTCGCAGTTCCTCGATGTGTCTGCTAAAAGTCAGTCGCGGTTACGCCAAGATACGAGAAGTTGTTGACCAGCTCATAACAAGTACTGTTGATCTTGACGCGATGGTCGGCAACGGCGTATGAGCCGCCGCGGCTGAAGCAAAGATTAGTTGTCTTAGAGATATTAATTTTCAGTCGGTTCTCCGCACACCATTTGGAGATTTCATTTACGTAGAATTGTACGTGTTCCCGGTATTTGGCTAAGATGACGAGGTCGTCCGCGTAGAAGGCATGCGGTGCTTTCATTGTGCGCAGAAGGTCTGCTAAGCCAGCAATGTACAGTATAAAGAGAAATGGGCTTGCGGAGTCGCCCTGCACCACTCCAGTCTTTTGTGTAACAGGCTCGTTTATATAGTGATTTCCGTTTTTTATCAAATTCGTGCATCGAAAATCGTGCATTCATACATCCTCCGCACTATGAGCGATGTAAGCAGTTTGTATATGACACTAGTTAGGGCAATTCCTCGATAGTTTTTCGGGTCAGTTGGACCTCCTTTCTTTCTGTAAATAGACTGCATAAGTATTTTTTTCCACTCGTTAGGTATTTTGTCTTGTCGAGCGCATTTGTTAAAGAGCCTAGTCAGATACGGGCCTATAATTTGCACGTTAGTTTTTAAATGTTCATACACAATAAGGTCCGGTCCAGCTGATTTCCCATTTTGTCTCGATAATATATATATATATATATATATATATATATATATATATATATATATATATATTAAACAATGTTACAGCTGTGAGGTCTGAACGTATTATTGCAAATCCTTTAAATAATTACTTCACTCCATGGCGTCCAAAATAGATGCCGCGTTCCCTCTGCAAACGGCCAGAGACAACGCTTGCCTCAAGAGTTGACCCTCGCTTCGGTCACTCGTGACCTCCTTTCCTAAGAGACCCTTGGATCTGTTTAATTCAGCATGTCTGGACGATCTACCGGCGCTCTTCGGGCAACTCAGTGGGTGTAAGCCACTGGAATCTACTATTTCTCCACACAGTTAATCTAACTGTAAGTTTTTCAAAAGTTTCTAAGCGCTCCTGACAGACGGCCGGTGGTGGTGGATGTTTATTTTTTTAACTCACGCTCTGTGCGAAAGTTACGTGGTACAAATGTGTCTGATGACAGTCGACACGAAATTATATCTAGGCTCTAACTCTGTGTATTTACGCCACTTTTATTTTTCTGCGTGTTCGGCAGCCCATCCCGCCTTCTGTTGCGCTGTGGCGTAAATAAGACATTGCGGCCGTACAGGATACTGTCGCATCCCAAACCAGGTATTTGCCTTTTTTCCACGGCGGAATGGTGACACCGTCGGGCCTTTTATCGTTATGAAGTCTTAGTCTGGGTTCCAGCATGCTTGGTATTCCCGTTCTCCGGAGAGCTCTTTGAATTATTGCGTTTATTTCAGTATGCCTAGGAGGGAGAGCCCTGAGGAATCCATTGCTGAAGGTGCCTCGTGCGGCCAAAAAGACCGCTGCCTCTGTGGGAGACTTAAGGCCTTCGATGATCTCACGGACTATGACTTTGCATCTGTAGTTGTCGAGCACTTTCTGCGTTGTATGTTTTTCCCAAGGACCTGGATCCAGCCTCAGTTTGACCAGTGACTCTGCCTTCTGCTTAACTACGTACGGCCGGTGGTGCGCACTCGGGTCAACTAGCGTCTCTGCCAGCTGGCCGAATTCTAATAATGACGCTGCGTATCATATGGGGAGCCAATTCCGTTGCTGATCGAATACCCAGTCCACCTTCTCTTATGGGGAGGCTTGCCCTTCGCCATGTACTGTCCGTGAAGTCAATGTTAAGAACTTCACCCAATATGTCCCTCGTAGAGTCGTCATACGCTTGCAGGGCGTCGGGGCATTGGCTTGTTGGTGAAGTGCGTAGTGTGTAGTATTATTATTATTTTTGGGTTACCACTCAACACTCAACTGACAAATTGTATTTCCGTATGCAATAGACAAACAATTATGGACATTAAAGCAACTTCCTTTGGAATTTCCGGAAACCCTTCGAATAACGGAAGGCACCCTTCTAAAGCCGCTCCGTTGCCGGCGCTGAACCTCAATCGATATGCGTTGCAACAGGCATTCGCTGGCGCGAGGCTCGTGTGTTACAGCGATGACTCTCCGGTCCAGTTCCTTATAAAATATTATAGACTCCACTCTGATTGGGCCAAAAGTCTGTATGGCGATCGACTGAACTATGCGATGATAATTCATTGTATTTTACCAATGTTTGGTCCTCGGGAAGCCGAGCGCCCACACCAACCGCCCGGCTCGTGCGCTAAATTATTATTATTATTATTCCCCTGATCACTACTGCAACAATTTATGACAATAATGTTTGTTACTTATTACCTATTTGTCTCTACGACACCCATTACTACGTGGTCTGCGTAACCTAGGTTAGCGCTAGGTTTTCTCTGTTATCCGGTTGTGCAGCAAAGCACGCACGTTGAAAGCATACACTGAACCTCATACTTGTGCGAATGTTTACGCAAAGGTGCACTATTTTTGGACGTTTTTAAAGCCTATGAGCCACCCGAGTGGCTCGAGTCGATTATGCTTGCAGAGAACGGGAGCGAGCTGGTGCTACACGACGTTTGTTTGTTGTAGTAGTGTTGAGCTTAATGAATTAGCAAACATATCGTGTCGTCGGCAGTTCAGGATCGAGAGTTCCAGCAGAGTTGCCAATCCTCTTAGGCAATTAGTGGCTAATTCACGGTGGTCTCTGGGCGATCTCTCTCTGTGACGCGTCCTGGCAGCTGAGCTGTAAGTACCTAAACGCGCCGTTTGTTTGCGTGCTACTCGATTCTACTTTACCGCGATTCGGTTTTCTCTCTAGTTTCCGCTAGACATTCTAGCCCGGCTAGCCGGATAGCTGTGACCGCATGTATTACCGTGTGCCCGGCTGTACGTATGCGGATGTGTGTCGATGTACTCGAGATAGGTGAACGGTTTAGTTTTTTACTTTCGAGTTTCGCTTCCGCTATACACAAAGCGGAAGCGTCGAAACGATACTTTGCCGGAGCAAGATACGCACGCATACATGCCTCCATGCATGTGCCTATGTAGGTTGGTAGGTAGCTATGTAGGTATATGTCTGTGGCAAAGCTTCGAAAGGCATGTCGGAATCGTGTCGGGAAGTTGTTGGACGCATTGTGGTTTGCCATTGATTGCTTACCCCCCCCCCCCCTCCTCCGGCCCGTGCATGCAGCCGTCGTGCAGAGGAGGAGCATGGGGCTCACACATGAGCATGGTGGGGGGGGGGGGGGGGTACGCTTTCGCCCGAGTGCTGCTGTCGAGAGGGCGTCGCTAAAGGTTGATATCCCGTGACAGCTGGTCATTTTTCTGCGAGAGGCTCGAGACTCCCAAACACAGAGAAACACAGCGACCGACGAGAACGAAAAAGGCGAACCGAATGTAGCGGGTCGGTCGCACACCGGGAGTCGCGGACCCGCAACCTACCGCAGCCATTTCTATTAGGCACGATAAAATATTTATATATATATATATATATGCAGTATTTATATATTAAAATCTCTATCTCTCCCTCCCTCCCCCCTCTCTCTCTCTTTCTATATATATATATATATATGTAATTTTTATATCTGTCAACCTGTGATAGCAGATCGTCGCTCTTTTTTAAACAACGTTTGGATATTGACATACAACGTGGAAACGCGGCCTCCATTCGATCCACACTTCTAAAGTGGTCTCGGCCTAGCCTAGACGAAGCGGGCACGTGATAGTTAGTCACAACACACACCCGCTAGGCGCGCACACCAATCTTCCGTAATATGTGTCCCACATACATAATGTACGAAAAATAAATTGCCTACTCTATATATATATATATATATATATACAGGGTGTTACGTAAAAAGTTGTACTTCTTTCGAGGTTTGATAGAGCTCGGCAAGAAAATAATTTTTCCCAATGGGCGGAAGCCAAGAAAAAGTTTTGTTTAGGAGTGAGGATGAAATTTAGAAAAGTCGTTATTCTGCCTTATTTTCTCCTACATAGTTGTACAAAATCTACGTTTTCGGGAGAACCAGTCAACGCATGAAGCAACCGATCATACCAGTGTGTTCGGCGGAAAATTTTGCATAACCTAAATGACACCTAACGCAAGCTAGCAAAAAGCAAATAGGTGGAATAAAAAAAATCATAAAAAGTCGATTTGTTGTTATAACTTATGTTGAAGCTTTCACGTGCAAAATCTAAAAATTTTGCCATTGCGCACAAATGACGAACACTCTCTGACGATAGCAAATTTAATGCCCGTCATTTTCGTACCAAAGTGATGGTGCTGCGTTACGTAGTTGCTGAGAAACTAGGTTTTTTCGACAGCCATATCAAAAGCAAAGGCATGCATACTTCCTAGCATCTTGACCTGCTTTACCACAGAAACCACTTGCGCACGTCCAGAAACACACCAGCATTTATTTATTATAAGAAGTGCTCGAAGTTCCGTCCGCCTACCACTAAACACGTTCTGTAGCGATTGCACAGGCTCTCTTGCACTCGTGTAAATATGCTAGGCATTGCCCTAACGGCGTCAGCAGCGTTGAATATACGGTCAACCAGATCTTCACGCGATTCAACGGGGGTTTCGTAGACAACACTCTTTAGGTAGCCCCACAAAAAAAGTCGAGGCTTGTTAAATCGGGGGAGCGAGGTGGCCAAGCTATAGACCCGCCTCGGCCGATCCACCGATTCTTGAATGCTTCGTTTAGGTATTCTCGAACCGTAGCAGAGTTGTGTGGCGGCATTTTCAGACGAAAGCTTTCCAGGATGCCTTTTAACAACTGGGTAACGTATGAATCAAAAACGCGCGATACGCAGCTGCATCTAATCTGGCGGAAACAAACACACCAGCATTTGTTTACGCTGAGCAGCCGGCTTTGTTTCGAAATTATTCGCCGTTCGCACAAGCTTCTATCGGAAATTTGCGCGGGCTTTGATTCGGAATTCGTCATTCGAGACGCCAAAACACCATAAGAAAAACCGCCAACGCCAAAAGCTATAAAACGAAGTGTCAGGTCTGCCTATCGCGCATTTTTGATTTATACGTTACCCCAGCTTTTGGAAAGCGTCCCGGAAAGCGTTCGTCTAAGAATGTGGTTCCAGCATGATGGTGCGCCGCCACACAACTCTGCTACGGTTCGAGAATACCTAAACGAAGCATTCAAGAATCGGTGGATCGGCCGAGGCGGGTCTATAGCTTGGCCACCTCGCTCCCCCGATTTAACAAGCCTCGACTTTTTTTTGTGGGGCTACCTAAAGAGTGTTGTCTACGAAACCCTCGTTGAATCGCGTGAAGATCTGGTTGACCGTATATTCAACGCTGCTGACGCCGTTAGGGCAATGCCTAACATATTTACACGAGTGCAAGAGAGCCTGTGCAATCGCTACAGAACGTGTTTAGTGGTAGGCGGACGGAACTTCGAGCACTTCTTATAATAAATAAATGCTGGTGTGTTTCTGGACGTGCGCAAGTGGTTTCTGTGGTAAAGCAGGTCAAGATGCTAGGAAGTATGCATGCCTTTGCTTTTGATATGGCTGTCAAAAAAACCTAGTTTCTCAGCAACTACGTAACGCAGCACCATCACTTTGGTACGAAAATGACGGGCATTAAATTTGCTATCGTCAGAGAGTGTTCGTCATTTGTGCGCAATGGCAAAATTTTTAGATTTTTTACGTGAAAGCTTCAACGTAAGTTATAACAACAAATCGACTTTTTATGATTTTTTTTATTCCACCTATTTGCTTTTTGCTAGCTTGCGTTAGGTGTCATTTAGGTTATGCAAAATTTTCCGCCGAACACACTGGTATGATCGGTTGCTTCATGCGTTGACTGGTTCTCCCGCAAACGTAGATTTTGTACAACTATGTAGGAGAAAATAAGGCAGAATAACGACTTTTCTAAATTTCATCCTCACTCCTAAACAAAACGTTTTCTTGGCTTCCGCCCATTGGGAAAAATTATTTTCTTGCCGAGCTCTATCAAACCTCGAAAGAAGTACAACTTTTTACGTAACACCCTGTATATATATATATATATATGTGAAGCATGTCTACGCGGATACATACACATATAGTTATCTGTGTGTGTGTAGATAGATCTGTACAAACGAGTTACCAAGACAAAACAGGCTACTTTGTGTTGCGTGACTTGCATGTGCTTGCGTGATGACGATGCTGTTGATGCTGACGGGTAACGAACGATTGCAAGTTGTCGAGACATTATCGATCTGTCGCCACCCTATCGTCGGTACAACAACACCAGTAGTGGAGGGGGAGCGGAGGAGCCCTAACGTCGACGAAACGTGACGTGATAATGGCAAAAAGCGCCAAGGAGGCGTCCTCTCGATGCACGAATACATAGAGATGCCGGGCAGATTGGCTCAACTGCTCGTCTTATCTCGCATTGCCGCATTCGGCGCTTTGCTGAAACCACCTCACTGAGCGAGCAGCGGCCCTTGTTCGCCGCGCAAATATAGGTTCGCCTAGCAAGTTTGCTAGAGATGCGAGGCGATTGCCAAGCGGCATAGCGACTCGACTAGGAAACACTGTTCGCCGTGAACGTTTTCCCGAAAAACACCGTTCGCCTTCAGCGTCCTCCTTGCTAGCGGGGTCACATTGGACCGCAGTGGAGGGGTGCGTGTCCCCCAAAAGAGTGCAGCAGGCGAACAAAGGAGTAGGAGAAGGGGATTGGCAGCGATAAGCGCGCGAAACAAGCAGTGGGACGAAATCTCTCCGAAGATGCGTGTCTACTCTAGCAATAAACCTACTGTATTAATACTAATGTTGGAAATATATTTTTTTATAAGTATTGTTTCGTATGAGCGTTTCAGGTCTACAATCGTGAAAATCAAACGTATTGTACCGGTGTTTGCTACAGTAGCCTATTGTCTCTCATTCCATGGAAATTATGGGGCGGGAATAACTTGTTATTTCGCTTGTGTTGGATATGATAAGTATAAATAGCCCACTTAATGATTGTTTAGCTATTTTAGTTTAGATGAGACAAACTCATTACATACGCATATAGAGGAATGCGTAGCAACCTCTAAAATGAGGCCTGGCAATTTCGTCGTGAAATCGCTCTGAAATCGGCTTGTTATCGGAACTCCCATTACCGCAATTGCCGCAAGCTCCATTGACGTTACCGTCGAGCACTGCAAAATCGGCTACAGAGGTCACGACTGCCATGGGGCAAACGTCCATAAAAGGAAATTTGCTGGAACTACTCACTACTCCCTTGTATAGATGACTATTACTGCCACAATCATCTATAACATTAAGCAAGTATGGTCTGCAACAGCAAGTCCTTGAACAACCGCCAACACAACTACGCGTACATTCACTAGTGCTGCTGGTACCGCTATTGTTATCGTATTATTCGGTGCATATACATATATATATATATATATATATATATATATAGTGAAACTGGCATGGCTCGTAACTAGGATTGTCGGACGAAACTTAGTTCCAGTTCATTGCGGATTGCGTCTTCTCGCCGCCCGGCCTCTTGCCCGTGTCACATCGGTAACTACTCCAGGAGAAGTCGACCCAGTCGACGCATAGGCACCACGGGCAAAGGCACCAAGGTCTACGCCGAAAGCAAACGAGGGAACATTGTAACCTCTATCTGCTCTGCTGAACTTCAATTCAGCGGTCAGCTTTTCGCAGAACAGACGCCGCCTCGTTTCCTACTTTGACCTCGAATGCCTGTAACACGGGCATCCTCTTACATAATGCATTCGCGCTCACTGGCCGCCCTCCGTGTAAAGTTTAGAGTTAACTTAACGAGGAACGACTACTATACATATGCGGGCAAAGGCGGATGACGATGCCTTTGAACGACACAGCGAATCGTCTTATCTCGTCTTAGTGCGTGCACGCCAAGGCGCGTAGCTACTAATGACACACTTGGCCCGGCTCGACATTCGGAGGAATACTCACTATGCATGTATCCGGAATGCAGATAGATACCCTTGGTAATCGTACCAGGCCGTTTGGATGAGACATGCATAAACTTTGAGTATAGGCTTTGACAAAATTCGCACGCTAGACCGCGCCGTGGAACACCGGAAGACCGCCAGAAAGACGACGGCGCCGTGGCTCTTCTCCGCTTTAACAAACAGTCCGCCTATAATGTAAATGTATGTGTATAAAAGTGTCCTGTTGTCGATGGCGGGTTAGAGAAAAACCCGTTTGGAGCGACGGGGCCGCGTATAGGCTTTGCGCAAAATACTCGCACGGATTGGTGAAGCAGACGCAAGCGGTGGAGAGGAAAAGGCAGCAGACCTTCATTCAACACGATAGCTACGCTCGAATGGAACCACTACAATGTCTGTATTTGTTACGCGAGTACATGGATGCGTAGACTGACTAACAATTGCAGCCCTCCCATTCCTCGCACGCAAACAACTTAATAGAACCTGAGTGACTAAGTTATAAATAATAATCACGATGTGTTATGTCGAAATAAAAGGGGTTCAGATAAACTAGCAGGTGCTCTCTCTATAAAGAGAGCATAGTCCAATAGCAGATGAAACACTGACGTGCGCTATAGCGTAACTTTAACGGTATGTAATTCTTTCTGGCTGCTTTTTTTTCGGTTTAACAGCGTTTCGGCTTAAGGCTAAACGCAAACACTGTTCCTAAATATAAAATATATTGAAATAAGCACGTTGGAAACGTCGTCACAACCAAACCGGTTGAAATCTGAACATGGCGCTTTGGTATAATGTGATAAAGGGGACATCTAGGGACGCGAAGAGAGTGACCGGAATGGATAGGCGCCTACGTGTGATGAAGAGAAACTGACAGTTTTGTGTCCCGTACAATCGACATGGCGAGTCAGGACATCATGGCGTTTCCATTGCAAAATTTGACAGCATTTAGGAGCAGCAAAGTGTTATCAGACTTCTAAATGCGGAGGATGTTCAGCCGGCCGATACTCATCACCGGATAGTGTCCGCACACGGGGGAAACGATTTGAGAAAGTTTTGCGTAAAAAGAACATTTCATAAGCTGCGTTCTGCTTGTGTTCTTTGGTCCTGTGTGATATATATATATATATTTACTACGGTTGCATTCGCATATTCTTTTAGTATAATGCATAGACCATGCACATTATATTGACATGGCATAGGTTCTATATCCTGTGGAAACATTAGCCTCACAATCCTGCGTACCAGCCATGACCGCTCGTAGAACGATTCTCGAAGTACCACAATATGTCGTCACCTTCATAACGGTCCGTACCTGTAAAAACAGCCCAAATCAAGGCTTTAGTTAATTTGATTGGCGGCGAATATATATATATATATATATATATATAATCTAAAAGCTTAACTACAAAAAAAAGAGACGCATTAGCTAGGCAAATAAACGATTATATTTGATTAGAGTATGCACGCATAATCAATACAATGAGACAAATGTATTCGACAAAAATGTGCTGCATTTTGAATGAATCAGCTGTATAAAAATTACATTGTTATCACGCCGCAAGGAAAAACAAGTAGTTAAATCGTGCTTATGCCTACATCGAGTCCGATACGCCCTGGTGTCGCAAAATGGTCGTACCGCCGATAACATCCATAAGTGTCCATTTGCTAATAAGCTCCTAATCTGGTAGAACGAATTGTGCGGCTTTCTTGGTATACGTCATCCTCTTTCTCGGACGAGATGTGTGCGTTTGGTATGGTTATGACGTTTCCCAGGCAGAACGCCTATGCATGACTGTCATTGCTGTATGTTGCAGTAGTTTATTGACTATTGATGAAACCATTCTGGTAAAAACCTCTTGCGTGTTTTTTAATAATAATAAAAATAATAATAATAATTATTATTATTAATATTATTACGAGTGATGATAACACCTCGTATCTCAATGTGTGCAATCCCCTTTAAAAACAACAGTCGAAAATTACGCTGGAGATATACACCCTGTGCGTAGATAACCCACACCCTCTACGTATAAAGCCTACACCCTGCAAGCCTGTAGCATGTACGTATGGAACCTACGTCATGCACGTATAAAACGTACAGTCTGTATACGTACATGACCTACACCTTGCATGTATTAAATCTACACCCTGTACGCTGAAAACCTGCATATACCCTGTATGTATACAACCTATACCCTGTACGCAGACAACCTATACCCTGTACGCAGACAACCTATACCCTGTATGCACGAAACTTACAGCCTGTACGCAGAAAACCTACAGCTTGTATGTACAAAACCTACAAAATGTATGTATATGACAGACACCCTGTACGTATAAAACCTACACCCTGTGTGTATAAAACCGAAACCATCTAAGCTTACAGCTCGCGTGAAGGGAAAAATAAATTCATCTGTAGAGCAGTCAGTTGGTTGGTGAAGAGCATTTGTCCACGCGCGTCCTAACTCGTGGCCTACATGACCATCGACAGAGCTATAGAGCAGCAGCGCGATTTCCAGCAAGAATACATACGAGTACGAGTATATACTCATCTATAACGGAGTGGCTTCTTCTTCGAGGGTCCGCAAACCCCGGCAACACGATATATATATATATATATATATATATATATATGTATATATATATATATATATATATATATATATATATATATATATTATATATATATATATATATATATATATATATATTATATATATATATATATCTGTCTGGTTGTTAGCACGATGTGGTCAAGCCAAACGCATGTACGCTCATGTACACCTCACCGCGTGTTGCCGGGCTCTTGCAGACCGCCGAAGAAGAAGCGACTTCTTTATGCCTTCGTCCGTTGGCGACGCTCTCGTTGTTGTTGTTGTCATCGTCGTTGTCGTCGTCGTCGTCTTCGAGTCTATAATAGAGAGTGAGTGAGTGAGTGAGTGGGTGGCTGGGTAGATAACTCGACAAGGCTTGGCCAGCCACCTGGAGACCGGTGGCAAGGTGGTCCGGGAATCACTAAAGTCGAGTTTCGCACTGCCGCACGCACATCTTGGCTTGCAAGCAGGCAGGTAGGCACAGGCACACACACACGTAAAAAGTAGTACTGCTAAGAGTAGTGGTTGGTTGCCGTGGTACCAGTAACAGTAGTGGTAGGAAATTTAATTAGACGGACAGCTCTAATTACTGGCCATCCCAACTCCGGCTCCGGCGGCAATGACGCGCAAGTGAGCTGGCCGACACGCACGGCCGCAGGGCTCAGATATCACAAGAACAACAAGAACAACGACGACAACAACAACAACAGCAACAACAACGTTGACAGCAGCAGCAACAACAACAACAACAACAACAACGTTGACAGCAACATCAGCAACAACAACAACAACAACAACGCCAGGGACAACAACAACGTTGACAGCAACATCAGCAGCAACAACAACAACGCCAGGGACAACAACAACGTTGACAGCAACAACAACAACCGAAACAACAACGACGTTGAGAGCAACAGCAACGACGTCGAG
>QVRM01003615.1:0-17500 GCA_003439945.1 Dermanyssus gallinae
TTTGTACTGTAGAAGGTCGTACAAATATGCCGTTGCCGCGAGTTTGCGCAAACGTTTTATAATTCGATCTACTAGAATATGACAGGGAAAGGGGAAGTTCGACATCGCCCCTTAATCTCGTATTACTCCCACTGCTGTGCATAGAAAGGAGAAAGAGAGAGAGATGTGTGTGCCAAAGCTGCAAATAGCCGCTCAAGTGTACAGACGTGGAGAAGAAGCACTGACATTACAAAACGCACTCTTTATGCAAGTCGTAGTTATAAGCCGAACATTGGTGCACAGAAAAAGGGTTTTTAGATTTCACTGCTGCGGTCCCCTGTTAAGGCCTGCGCGGGCCTTCTTTACGTGACTCGAATTAGAATTCGAAAAGTCGTCTGCACAAGCGTCAGCATTATTCCCTCGCTGTATCATGTGATGATGTAGTGTTATCAGAAAATCAAAGGAAAATCGATGTGTCTGGTTAGACGCGCGCTTCTACCCCTATGGTTGGAGGAACAACATTATATATATATATATATATATATGCTAAATTAAAGCGACGAGGCCGGTTGGCGGTCATCGGTGTACTCTGTTGTGGCGGGCAGCGCATTTTGAAATTTTAGTTTTCTATTTTAATGTCTGGGCCATTACGAAGGTGGCCTTGCACATATCGAGAAGATTAAAAGGACAACACTGGCTTGCTTTTTTTTAAATAATTGGCAATGTTCGGAGACTCCCGTAGATGCAGCGGTTGTATCCTCATAGCCAAGAGCGTATTCAGAATGTTTTACACTCTGACTTGTGTTTGAAGTCACCTCAATCATTCAATACCACCTAGTGAAGATAACTTGCTCGAGTGATGTTTATATATATATATATTTGAAGCTGTTACTGCGACTGCCTGAAATGACGAGGAGCCTCTGTTTATGCACTTAATATAATATATACATATTATATATATAATACGAGGTATTGTACCGAATAGTGTATATAATAGGCAATCGCCTGACCACGGACGAAAATTCCTCATGGCCTTTGAAGTCGAAAAAGAGGACGCACGGTAAAGCTTATCCTACACGGCCTCGAGCAGGTCATTTACAAGGGGAACTGGAGCAAGCCGTCAAAAACCAAGTTCAAGGGCGAGGTTAGGTTACAGCAAATTCCACGGAACGGGGTAAATAGAGTCTACCTAAATGTAGGTTAAAATATCGGAAAGGCTCTACTAAAGTCCTGTCTACAAAAAAAGGATAGGCGATCTACGAAGGACGCAGTAGGTCTGCCGCTCCAAAAGAAGAACAAAATGATGGTGTCAGCTGTCCGGTAACAGAAGCTAAAGCAAACTTCAAGCGGACGAAAATGGCGGTGGAGCGGACATACGACAAATTCTTCCACCTCGCCTATAGGGAGTGGCGCGCAGCGACGGCGGTAAGAACGGAACAAGGAAACTATAGTTCGGCAGGTTAATTTCACAGGTCCTGGCAAAAAACAGTGGGCAAAGATGAAAAAATAACACTGCGATTTAGTAGTCAAACCTTCAAAAATACACCGCAATTCGGATTAGGGATCACGGAGAAGGGCAGGCGTCGCGCCACAACACGGGACCATCAGACCCAGATTTTCACGCGGGACTTCAACGTAGCATCTGTACTTTGGGGAAGAGACACACACAATTTTAGTGGACAACCTCTGATGGAATGGTTAACCGAACGGAATCTTGTGGTGATGAACAACCCGAAAACGGCAACGATGTTCGCCCGCAGAGGGGGCCTTATCGACCTGGCGATTATCGCCGCGAGCACAACTTACAGAGTAGTCGACTGGAAGGTCCTCAAACACAAGGAAAGACCTAGTGACTACAAATGTATTACTCCACGGTGCCAACGAAGGAGAACTAAAAATAGCGGTGTTTGCCGCAGTCAAGATGATGGCTGTAGGATGAGCAAGGTGACATTCAAGGAGGAGATAGTTAAGGGCTGTAACGAATTAAGAGACGTATTCAATGAGAAAAGCTTAGACAAAGGTCCTTCTAAAATCATGCGAAAGGCGACGCCAGCTCAAGACCAACGGCGGCGAAAAAACGCGCTGCGTCAAAGTACTGGTGGTACCTCAAAGAAGCTGCTGCACGGAGAAAAATTAAAGCACGCGAAAGATCATAAAAACCAAAATGGCGAGAACGGATTTGAGCGACGAGGGAAGTCGGCCAAAAAAAGCCGATGATTTCTGGTTCGAATAGAACACAAAGCGCTCGAATCTGAACACCACATAAAAAGTGTAAGCTCGGCACTGGAATCAATATCGAAGGGATTGAGCAGAACGCTGGAGGAAGCCTACAGAATCGTATATAGCAAACTTGGCACAAGACCACCGGCGCTCCCACCAGACATGATAGAGGTCATTGTGGCTCACCTTTTTTCGACGCAGACGTAGAACAACATATACTCAATTGGGGTAAATGGAAAATATATTCTACCTTAAACTCGAGGAGATCCGCAAGTGGCTGAAATGATGTCAGTGGGCACAACCCCAGGTCCTGGCGACATATCCTCGGAACCCTCGTACCTTACTAAGCAAAGTGTGCATTACGACAACGTGGAGTTCCCGATGACTGCGGGTGTAAGGTTCCATGCTTGGGTCCGCGCTGTGAAACCGAGCAAACGAGAGCGTGCTAGAGATGAGCAGATTCGCGGGGTTGAGTTTGTTACGTATGCCGACGACCTGGCAACCTTAGTCACAGCAAGAGACGCGGAGCTATTGGGGATCTCGCAAACGACGCCTTGGGCGGGGGTCAATTGGTAGATGAGGCCTTATCACCTAATGTTAGCACCGGAAAGACTCACGTATATTCAGACCTATATGTGAAGATCGGGAATACTGAGATAGATAGAAATATGTATTTTATGCAATGTAGGCAGGACCGACTACCTGGATCACACGCTTTTCGCATGCAGAATGTAGCGTTGCAGCAGACTGAAGACTGGAACCTAGACGAGCGGCTCTCTACATAGACTGAGGTCACGTAGGTTTTGGGCCCACCAGGTTTTCGTGAGTTTGAGAGAACCTCACTTTTGTTCCTTGCTTCTGTAAAGTGTAAATATATATATATATATATATTATCTATATATAATATATATATATTGTCTTGGCATGGTCTAGCTCAGGCACGATTAGGAGCAGCGATCATCAACAAGACTGGCTGTTCCAGCGGACCTCAACAATGCTTCACAGCTTGATTACGAAGACGGTCCCGGCAGCGGTAGCAGCAGCAGCGGCGGCGGCGACGAGACAGCGATCGTGGCGTTGATGGCTACGTCAATCGGGGGGACGTCTTGGACCGGCGAACGCCAGGCAGCAGAGAGGCGTCAGGTGCTGTCGCTTGCTCGTGTACGGTGGTCTGCGGTGGTCCGCACTCGGTCTTGTCGGCCGTGTTGTCTACTGCTGCTACGTTGATGTTGTTGTTGCTGCTGTTGTAGATTACAGTGATGTTGTTGCTGTGGATGACAGTGGTGTTGCGTGGATGACAGTGTTGTTGCTGTGGATGACAGTGTTATTGCTGTGGATGACAGTGTTGTTGTTGCTGTGTTGTAGATGACAGTGATGTTGTTGCTGTTGTTGTAGATGAGACAGTGATGTTGTTGCTGTTGTTGTAGATGACAGTGATGTTGTTGTTGTTGTTGTTGTTGTTGTGGTCGTCGTTGACGCTGTTATTGTTGTTGGCTGGCTGACTGGCTGACTGGCTGATTGCTTGGTTGGTTAGTTGAGTTGGCTGAGTCGCGACGTCGGTTCTGCCGCTTGTCGTGCGATTCTTCCGTGTGGTCACGGCTCCACGTTTTTACGACATTTTCTCTTCCTTTTCTCCTCATTCTCCTTATCCTCCTCCTGCTCCTTGCCCTTGTACACACACACACACACACAACACTGTGCTGAATGCTGCAAATACAGCAGCTGCGTTATGAATCTTGTCGCTCTCCCGTTATCTCTGTCTCCCTTGGTGTTCGCCAACCGACCGACCGACATATAGATAGACAGACAGAGAGACAGACAGACAGAGCAGGTAGACAAAGCAACGAACGGATGATGGGTCGTCACACAAGAGACGAGGTCAGTGGTGGCGAAGTGCTTCACCTCTTCGTGACACTCTCCCTGCCTCCCCTCGCCTCCCCTCCGTTCTCTCGGGGCGAGCGTGGCCCCACGACGGCAACAGTAGATGGCAAAGACAATGACGCTCTTCGTTCCACGCTCAGTCAGTCAGTCAGTCCCCGTAAGAGCAATGACGCGACAACAGAGACAGGAATAGGGACGTCGACTGATGAACACACCGATCCGATAAAGCGACCCAGCAGCAGCACACCACCCACCATCACAACTACTACCAAGCGTCTTCGATCTGTCCATCAGTCTGTCCACCGTCGTAGTCGCTATCAACATCCACACTAACAACAACGCGAACAACAAAAGCAGCACAACAGCAACAACAACGACAACAACACAGCAGCAGCAACAGCAGCAGTAACAACAACCAACAACGATGATATTATTCATCTGCTTCCCATTGTAGTAAGGATGCTGCGGTTGCTGCTGTAGCTGCTCTCACACCTGAAGAAAGAGGGAGGAAAAAGGAAAAGCGGCGGAGACAGCACTAGCCAAAACAACAACAACGACAAATGAACTAAACGTGGTAAAAGTTATGGTAGTAATAGTAGTAGTAGTAGTAGTAGTATAGTAGTAGACTCTAGTGGAGTCACAACACAACAAGACGTCAAGGACAAAGGTTGACTTTAGTTGACGCCACTTGTAGTTCACTATTGATTGCGCGTCATGTCGTCACAGCCGCTGCCACCATGATGATGATGAAGATGATGATGATGATCATCGTTGTAATTGATTGCAGACGTTGTTGTTATTGTCGTTGTTGTTGTTTTTGTTGTTGTGGTTGTTGTTGTTTGTACTTTTAGCTGCTGTTGTTCCTGATTGCTTCTGCTGTCGCTTAACTGAGGTTCTTGCGGCTGTTATTGTCGCTACTACTCATGTTGGTACGTCGAGCAGCTTTTTCCGCCGCATCGCGTATTCGCATCTTCGACACTAGTCACTCACTGCCATCATTTCTACGATTATCTTTAACGCTTTCTCGATCTCTCTCTCTCTTCCTCACACGATTGCTCTGTCTGTACTCCTCTCTCTCTCCCCCCTCTCTCTCTCTCACGTCATAGATTTTCTCTGTTCCTTCCTTCCTTTCACCGCGCTATTCTACTGCTGGCCTTCCTTTGTTAGCCTTACTTTCTTCATTCTGAGATTGATCTTCATCATGGTCTTCATGTCCATCATCGTTCGTGTCGTTGTTTTCCGTCATCATCGTCGTGTCGGCAGTCCGTTCCTGGCTGTCGGGACGAGGTCTTCATCGCCCTCGTATGCTCTAGGATCACTAGCGGCAGCAACAACAACGACGGAAGACATCGATGGTTACGGTTGTTGTTGTTGATGCCGATGTTGTGGTTGTTAATGCCGACGCTGTTGTTGTTGTGGTTTTTGCTGTGGTTGTTGATGCCGAGGCTATTGTTGTTGTGGTTGTTGATGCCGAGGCTATTGTTGTTGTGGTTGTTGATGTAGAGGCTGTTGTCGTAGATGCCGAGGTCGTTGTTGCTAACGCCGACGCGGTTGTTGTTGTTAATCCCGACGCTGTTGTTGTTATTGCCGACGCTGTTGTTGTTCTTATTGATTGCCGACGCTGGTGTTGTTGTAGATGCTGACGCTGATGTTGTTGTAGATGCCGACGCTGTTGTTGTTGATGCCGACGCTGTTGTTGTTTGTTGTTGATGCCGACGCTGTTGTTGTTGTGGTTGATGCCGACGTTCTTTTTTGGATGTCCACGTTGTTGTTAGCGTTGTTGTTTTTGTTATTGGCGTTGTGCGCGTTAGTGGTCTGACCACCTTCCTCAGCCAGCCGGGCAGCCGGCGGTGTCGACGGGGGGAGCGGATATGTTGGCTGCTGTCGGAGGAGGACCAGGCGAGCCAAGTCGAGCTGAGACCCCAAGCTGAGACACACGCAGCAATGGTGTGAGTCATCATTGCGTTTTGATATGCGGAGCCGGACGAAATCGCAACAACAAGACAAGGGCGACTACTACTACTACTACTACCACTACATTTGGCAGCTTTGTCAACCAGTAGACAATAACGATGCGAAGCTTGACTTTAGCGACGACTGACAGTTTCTACCAACAATCAATGTCTACCTACAACGAGGCAGCTCTTCGTCGTGCCAGACCCGCTCGAACGCCTCCCTACGGCCCGTTGCCGGACTCACTGCAACGACGAAGGAAACGACGGTCGGATGGACGGATTGACAAGCACCCTAACACGTGCGATTAGCTGACGAATTGGCTGAAACCAAGAGGGCCACGCATCGGATGAATGCCCAAAAAACGCAACTCGTACATCTCTCGCGCTCTCTCTCTCTCTCTCTCTCCAGTGCCACGCATGAAGGTGAATGAAATCTGTAGTCGGCTTCTTGGCGACATACCAGCCGCCGATGGCGTATGATTGTCACCATTACCAGCATGCGGTTGCAGCTATCCATAGCTTTATGTTCACTGTTGTTGCCATTCTTTTCGTTACAAATATATATATATATATATATATATATATATATATATATATATACAGGTAGTTCAAGAAGTTCTTAAAATGAAAACCAAGAATTTTCCAAATCTTGTTTTTAATTTGTTCTTATTCGATATACTCCCCGAGAAGCTCAATACACTTTTTCCACCGAGATTTCAGAGAATGTATACCTCTTGAGTAGAATTCCGCGTCTTTAGACTGAAAATAGGCATTGACAGCAGCCTTAACCTCTTCATTGCTGGAAAAAACGCTTTCCACCGAGACTATTCTTCAAATGTCCGAAGAAGACTTAGTTAGAGGGGACTAGGTCTGGAGAATAGGAAGGTTGTTCAATAAGTTCGAACCTCAGTTGGGCCAGTTTTGCCGATGCTTGCCGCGACTTGTGTGCAGGAGCATTGTCCTGGTAAAGCAGGACAACCTTCTTCTGCAAAGGGGGCCGTTTCACGATGAGTTCTTGCTTCAGGCAGTCCAACAGTCTTGCATAATATTCTCCCGTGATCGTTTTACCGCTCTCAAGGTAGTCGACCAGAATTATTCCACGTTGGTCCCAAAAAACCGTAGCCATCATCTTTCCGGCCGATGCCGTTGTCCGCACCCTCTTCGGAGGTCCTTTACCAGGTGCACACCATTGGCGAGATGCTTCTTTGGTCTCAGGAGTGTAGTGATGAACCCAGCTTTCATCGACGGTCACGAATCTGCGCTAAAAATCCGACGGATTTTTCGACATCTTGGCCAAATTTCGCTGTGAAGCGGAAACACGCGCGTCTTTTTTGCTTTGGTTGAGCAAATGCGGCACCCATTTTGCTCTGAGCTTTTTCATCTTCAAGTTCTCGTGCAGGATGAAATGCACACTACTCAAACTGATCCCCAAGGCCTCCGCTATCTCCCTAATGTCACTCGCTTATCTTGCGGCAACGATTTTCCGCACTTTTTCTCATCAGTTGCCGTTTTTGGGCGTCCTGAACGTAGTTCATCCTCGGTGCTTCTGTGACCTCTTTTTAACTCATTATTCCAGTTGGAAACAGTGGCAAAACATGGCGCAGAGTCACCGTACACCTCGTCTAACTCAGTTTTCACTTGGGTCGCATTCCAACCTCTGAAATAAAAATACTTGATAACCACTCGAAACTCTTTTTTCTCAATTTTTCAAAACCACGCCGATACGTTGCACGGGTAAAGCGATCAAACGAAATCGCAACGGCCAATCACCATAATATTTTGACTGCTAGCAGTCGAAAAGTTGCCGTTTCCAATAGCGCCAAAATTCGAATTCTGAAAAGCTCATTTTAAGAACCTGTCGAACTACCTGTATTGAGCTTCTCGGGGAGTATATCGAATAAGTTTATCGAATAAATAATTAAGTAGTGGCGGTGGCTTAGGCGGCTAACGCACCGTTCGAAACGGGGCGTTGCCATGGCAACCACGGTTAGCAAACCATCGCTAGTTCGAGCCCTGGCCGTGCTGGTTGAATTTGTTGGACGTGGTTGTCATTGCCTTGCTGCTACATACCTCTGCTGGAGAAAGCCTATATAATTCCAGTACGAGAACGCAATGACGATAGATGCATTTAGACGATATCGTGCCACAAGCAACTTAGCTTATTTACGAGCGTCTAAAATTTCCTAACAATTTATATCTCCGCTTATTAACTCCAACTGCACAATTGCGGCAGTAACAACAAACTAAAACGCTAGTGAGTTCAGGACTATCATTTACATGACATGCTTACATCGTAGATGTTCTATAGCAACATGGTACATAAGAACACTTTTTTCTTAGAAACTAGCGTGCAGCGAATATGCACCAGCAATCCAATCCGTGGACCTCAGTTAACTAACGAGCCCATGTGCAGAGCTTGCCAGCGTAAAAAGTTAGTTCAAGCTCACTGAACAAATTGCCTCTGTAAGTAAACCTCTGCAGGCTGTCGAGTATTAGCCGTTACGTTGTATCCTCAGGCGCAGAATATATCATCGAAGATCTTCCGAGTCATTTTCTATTATTATTATTATTATTATTATTATTATTATGCAGATGTGTTTATTGATGTATATAGAATGTTATTGTTGTTAATTTCTCAATATATACAAGAAGTAAGTAAATACAAGATCTTATTATTATTATTATTATTATTATTATTATTATTATTATTATTATTATTATTATTTGTGTTATTATTTTTATTGTTATTAGTATTATTATTATCATATTCAAAATGAGAGGAAACATTTTTTACGCATACCTACTAAAAAGCGTCTTACCTATAGCCCTCACGACAAAGCGAGGAGCCGGTACCCTTCTGTGATACTACCTCAACTCTTACTTTTTCATTAGGATGAATAAGATCAAAGTTTGGATAACACAATCGATTTGGACAAACGAAGATACACCGTAGGCTCCTTGACAATGAAACAGCGAAAGAACATATTCACACGAATGGATGCTGCTTTCACTAGTCCTTTGATATGTGCGGAGAAGGTGAGATCCACCGATATTAAGACTTCAAGATCGACCGCGTCACGTTGGCCATTGGCAGTGTTGACCCGTTGAGTAAGTAGCTTAGCTCGGAGGAGCTGTATTTGACAACGAGACATTTATGAACAGAGGGCTGCATACCATTATAAACGCACAACCGGCTGACATCGTTTACAGCGGACTGCATGCAGTTCTGTGTGCGGCGAAAAGAAGTCGAGCGCACTATATATTTTTAAATCGTCTGCGTACAAAATATATTTAACAGTCGATGGTATATAGATTTCATATCTAGGGATACATTTTATATACAAAAGCAAAGAGACGCAGCACCCCTGCGGCACGTCAGACGGTGCGGGGTAGAATATCTGGTCCACAATTGTCTGTTTAGCATTTTCCTTTGCTAACATGGGTTGCTCAGCATTGCTGGACTTGTGTAGAATTGGGGGTACATATTCTGCAATGTTTGCTCACGTATCTAAATGAAGGCGCGAAATGCCACGGTTTCAGCAAGATGGTACATTTACGGAGATCCCCGGTGATGTAGGGTATATTTAGCAGCAATTAAGTCAGCTTGGTTTGCGTTGCTATATGTAGTATTCACTTAGTACTTGCTTCAGGAAGAACGGTTTACTTTGTCAAAAACAGACGTATCTCGCACACGCAGTTTTCCAGACAATCGAAGTTCCTCATGACATCGTTAGATCTTATGAAAGACAAGCTGACGCCGTTGCCATTAATAATATCTGAAGCTTCTCAATTACTGCTCATATGATTGCTTTTCTAGTTCGTTCTCTCGGTTTTCATCACCCCTTATCTTTATGGAGCATGTCCGCAACAGTTTTAATCTAATAAGTTAGGACCGACCTTGCTAGGACCGACAAACGCGCCAAATCACTAATGTCATTTAATTATCAGCTGCAGGTATCGCTAATACAAGTGTTAGATAATATTTTATATATTCTATATATTTGCAAGCCGTGTTGTACTGAACAAACGTATAAAAATATGCTGGATTCGTATTAGACGTTATAATGACGTTTTATCAACATGCTGGTTAATTCAGATAGCATAAAAGAGTTTTTTTTATAATACTTAGTGATGAAGTCTGAGCACTCGTTTTATAGTGTAGCACTTCATGAAGGCAGGTGACACGCAGAACGTGTGCACGCAGATGCAGCAGATGCAGTTATATATGTACAGGTTGCAGCACTGACCGCATAACCTGCATGTGCACTCCCCAGCGAAGTCTTTGGTCCACTCCAATCGATAGATTTTTCGTAGAAATCGCTTACGGTGAATCTCGTAACTAGACGCTGGTTTTTATAACTAAATTGCTTTTAGAAGCCTGACGTTCTAGCTGGAGTTTCATAAGATAGCTGATTCATATTGGCTTCTTATCACCACAAATTGTTCATCAGGAGCTGTCGCTCTAGATATATTAAATCTTTATAAACAATATATTTTTTTTGTATATATATATATATATATACACAGCTTCATTGTTGCTGACCACATTTTTTCACTACTGGAAGCCCATTTCGCAAGCGACCCCACCGGCGCCGTTGTAAGTGTATCAGAAAGCTCAACTGTACCTGGAGTGCTACACGACCAGCGATTGCATGGAGCTTACAAGAACTCTTCTGTCTTACGTAAAAAAAAGTAGATGTATACATGTTTGTATATGTACAATATATATATGTACAATAGAAGAGACAAACTTCTTAAAGTACTTCAAACCCGATATTCTATAGAGGGAACTATGTATAATCTAATACGTGACATGCTGCAAGCGAACTTAATTATTATTAAAAACGGGGCTTATTATGTCAGCAGGCCAGTAGCGCAGAAAACTGGAGTTGTCCAGGGTGACTCCGCAAGCCCATTCCTCTTTATATTGTGTATAGCTGGCTTAGCGGACGCCCTCAGACATGTAAAAGCAATACATGCATTTTATGCTGACGACTTAGTGGTGCTTGCAAAAACACGAAATCACTTGCAGTTGTATCTCCAGGAAGCCTCAGATTGGTGCCAAGAACACCAATTGACAATCAACATAGCCAAAACAAAAATACTACGATTTAGTAAAGGCGGATCGTACGCTGCAGATGACCGGTGCATCAAGATAGGGCGAGTAAATGTTGAACTCGTTAATCACTTTTGTTATCTAGGGATAACAGTGACCCCCCGGCTGTCATTCAGCAGACATATAGAGGAAATGCGTAGCAAGGCAACGGCGTCCATGATTTTAGTGGGAGACGTTACTGACATAGACCTAAAAATTGCGCTAAATTTATTTAGAATAAAAATTTCTATCTATCTATCATGGATCTATGAGAACGTAAGCAGGCAAGAATTTTGGTCTGAGAGCGCAGGCAGTTTCGAGAGTTATGTTGTTTGTTATCCAAGCGAAACATCCACTCACAGGTAGGTCATATTGTTTTGTTGGTGAGATATATTTATCATATTTATTTCACTCATATTGAGTATGCATATAACATGAACAATTATACATATTATACAATTATACACTCAGCTCCTCGCGGCATGTTATACGAGAGAGGCAGTGCAGTGATCTCTTCGCAAGGGCCAGGCAGGCAGATGCATGAAACTTCGTACACGCCTGAGAGCACAGTCGACAGACGCACTCGGTGTACTCTTCGTGGAAGCTCGTATTCGAACAAACCAGGTGATGATAGCCATGAACTATGTATCTGGTATAGACGTGGCGATTGTCACACGCAAGACCAGACCAGAGGTGAAAGGCCCTGAAAACATCCAGGTCTCCGACCTCTCGTCGGACTTGTTCAACTTTATTTTCCCATTCCGAGATAAAGCTCTCGAATGGTACTGTACGCGGCGTCTTCAACCTTAATCGTTGTTGGTGAGATATAGGTTCACCTTACTTTCAGACTAGCATTTATTCTGGCCTCTTCAAAACCTTTTGACTGGGGAAATTTTAACTCTTTAAAGACGTCCAAAATAAGATGGGACACTTCCTCGTCGCCAGGCGACAATAACCTTTGCACAAGAGAGATAGAAGAGCAGGTTTGATTGATGGCAAGATATTATTGTAAGGGGGAGGGGGGGCGACTATAGTGATAATGAAATAAACCCGCATGTTCTTGCAAATGCATGTTTTACCTTAGGCAATTTTTTTAGCATTACCCTATTAAATACATACGTGTGGTATTCCATAGGTAGGATAAACATGTAGCAAAATAAAAACTCCAAAAATCGTCCCCTAATGCTTTGCACACGTAATTTAGCCTTGGTTCGATATCTCTTAACTCTTCGAAAAAGTACTACAAATGTTTTAATTAAATAGTCTATGTATATATGTATATATGTATATATGTATATATGTATATATGTATATATGTATATATGTATATATGTATATATGTATATATGTATATATGTATATATGTATATATATATTATATATTATATATATATATATATATATATATATATATATATAGATTGGGTCAGTCCAAAGTTCTGTTCTTCGGATGCTAGATGCAAGCTGTTTACGGTGTTACTCCAATCAATTATACTCTTTTCCATTACATTCTTCCAAAGCCCTCTTGACGATAGGAGTCCAACATTTCAGCTTTTGTCGTTAATCGATGCCAAACAGTGATCAAGCTGGCCTTTGGTGTCCTCAAAGATGTTAGAGTTTTTTGCTCTTAGAGAATTCTGAGGCAAACAGCTCTGCAGAAGCCCATAGTACGCCAGGTCTTTCACCAGACATACAGCATGGTCTTCATAGCATGAGGATTACTTCTTCGGGCCTCTGCGCGAATCCAAGCGTTGTTACCGTTGACGTGCCTACGACTAGTTAGGTTTGAATGAACTAATCCATATATCCGTATCTACCGTCAATGGCCAACCCCGCTGTGGTTGAGCTGTCACATCAACGTCTCCACTTCGAAAATCTCGATTTATCCAATATAATATGACTATCTTACTTCCTCTAGCCAACGTTAGGTGTTTCGCGGTTGAAGAATTTTCTTAGCAGGCCTGTATGTCTCGCTTTCCCGTCGAGCCAACCAGTTCTCTGGAAATTTATGAAGTGATGTCTGACCAGCCACAGCTTTACAGTAAAACGTAGTTTTTTCATGATCATAGGACATCTTCACGCCTTAGAAAATCTTATTTTGGTGTCACCTGTACATAATTTCATAGCTACTTTTAAACACGACATGTAACCACATAACCTTTATTTGCTATTGCAAATAATGCTTAGTATGACAAGACCTATGACCTCTTAAAATATGGACGCTGCATTTTTTGACACCTTGTATATATATATATATATATATATATATATATATACATACATGTATATCTTTGCATGTACTTGTATATTCATATGAACACCTCATATGCGCTATGCAGCCAAAAGCTACCAATGTCTCAGCAGAGCTACGCTATGCTTTCTAGCATCAGTCGTCGATGGCATCATGCTAGATGCGGTATCATCCTTATGGGAACGCACGACTACCAGCGCTACAACACGCCGCCTCTTTAACAAAACACAAAGACCTATGGCGCTCAGCATCGCACGGCAAAATCGCACGGCCTCCACGTTCCTAGGTTCTTGCTAGACAAACTATTTGGTACATAAGAGTTATAAAGCTTGTTTTGAGATGCCCCTCTATCAAAGCCCGGGGGAAGGAAAGACTGCTAGTCAGCAAAACAGATGGCACCGGCAATGGAGAGAAATACAGCCGGGCTACCTGGATACTGCACGAAACCTGCCCACGTGCACAACTTTTAACGGGCCACGGTGGCTGCTTTAAACAATGGAAAAATACGCCGCATGAACAAAGCTTATCCCCCTCCGTATGCCGTACGTTCAACTCTGGGGAGGTTGATGACGTAAGGTACTGTTACAGGCGCTGTGCTTCTTTGAGCAAGAGCAACTCCTTCGGAATTCAAGACTTGGAAATAACCTAGCATTTGGAAGCCCTTGTAGGCGACTCCTCAAGGACCATGAGTCCAAATCTATCGTAAGAAGATTGGCACTAAGTATGTCTAAAAACGACTTCGGCTACATAGTCAACACAGACACACTGGAGGATGTCCGGGTTACAGTCGACCTTAAATTCGGCGTTCATAGTATTCATGCTGCCAAAAAATGTCCTTAGTTTTTGTAAACACACATTTTAGGCTAGCTATAAACGGTCCACACGAATATAGCGCATCGCATTGCTTAGCGGCGTCCTGACATTCGACTGGCGTTTTGCACGTAAACCCCCGCAGCACTCTTCTGGCTTCGTTGTCCCAGATCTTCTGTCTTGGTGTGGATGTCTCTGCGTTCAATTCGTAGACGTAAACGAGTAGATGGGTATTCTGACATTGCCCTGCTCCACCGAAGCCGCCGGTACCAAGTGTCATTCGAAGCCTTGGCCGGCCGATGGCCACACGAGCATTAATCAACAAATTAAATCCGAGGCTCTGCCGTCGGAGTGACAAAAACGGTGTCGTATGGATCGGCCTCATAGATGCTGGTGGTTAGCTAACCCGGCAGGGTGTTTCTTTTCTCTGAGTAGTATTAGCTAGCCGAGCTATGCGACGTCGAGCCTCTGTTAGGAGTTCCTCTGCAATTGAACACGACAGCGATGACGCATACACAGCCATTCGCTGCTCGTCCGTTACTTAGCTTATCTGCGCAATCAGTGCAGTACTGTTCAAATTGCAGAGCGTAAACTGAAGGCGGGTGAGGCTACATGACGCGTTCTGCACGATTTCCCTCCACGCTTCCAAGTTTTCACTGGTTCGAAGTTACTGGCTGAAGTGTTATTGTTGTTCGGGCCGCCCTTCTAGGAGATCGTCTTTCAACATGCTCGCCTTGCTTCACTTCTTCTTCTTCTTCTTCAGTGCCATCGCCAAAGCCCAATTGGCCCTAGCTGCTACAGACTTTCAGCTGCGCGCACTGAGCGTAAGCGGCTCTCAAAGTAGAAACGCGGCCGCTTGACCGTCATTATCGAACTTGCCTATCAAAGACGGACGGACAGCCAACTCGCCTACTTGACAGAGAGATTGCCGTCAATGTAGTTACAACAATATGTCGGAGTTCGAGCAGCGACTCGAAAGTTGGGGAGAGCGAAACGAGCGCAGAGGAAGAAAGGGGCCGGGTAGAAGAGCAGCTTCTTCCAAAGTAGGGTGTAGTGTACGAAGTGCCATGAAGGGCAGACAAGAACATATGATGAGTGATTATGTGTGTGTGTGTGTGTGCGTGCGTGTGGTATACAGAGGTATAAAGAGGGTGAGTAGAAAAGAAGACGAATATATGGCATACAGGGCAAGCAAACGAGAGAATGAGAGATAAGGAGATGGGCGAGAGAAGGAGCACAAGGCGAACTTGGCCATAAATACAGGCTATTTGCCCAATTGATGATAGGGGACGAACTTTCTTTTCGTATCTTGAACGGGTATAGCTTTCCTAGAAAGTGGCACTACTCATTGTGTCGAGCTTGGCCTCACTTCGGGCCTCAACTTCTAAGGCCAACGCAGGAACTGACCGTAGAGTGCGCTAGCGCGTAAAATGAACGGCCCGATAACCAATATATATATATATATATATATATATTGCGCCCTGACAACCACAATTTTCGGCGAACGTAATAGGCGTAAGATGCCTGTGGCGCGATAGCTCTAAATGCAACAATCGTTATTGAGTTCTCGTTACTGAAATCGGCTTTGTCTCAAAGGCACGGACAGCAGCAGCACAATGTATAACTAGCTCCAACAAAAACAACCAGCTCTGCAGGCGCTCGAACTCAGAATAGTCGCTTTGCTGTTGATGGCTGCCATAGCAATGCCCCCTTTCGCACGATGTGTTAAGTCGCCGCTGTATGTACTATATACATATATATTCATACATCTAGAGTAGTTAGGGAAAACGCATAAAACGTTTTCCGTACGCTATATATATATATATATATATATTTATAGACACATGTACGTGACAGTATATATATATATATATATATATTTATAGAAACATGTACGGTTTTTTCTTCGCCCAAGTAGGATCTGAGAAGCTAGAATAAATAATAATCTAAGGATTCAAGATCTCGAAGCTTGCGAAAATATCAGCCCAGGTCATTTATTTTTTAAGTGATCAAGACGACTGACGTGAGGTTGGACCCTGTTCTGGTGAAAAGAAAAGTATTCTTTCTGCTAATGAGTTTCAGATACGTTTGGGTTGAGTTATCTTTCTAAACTTTTGAGCTATTGCTAACTACCTACTAACGATTATCACTTTTTCGCCCGGTGGGATAGTCGCTGAAGTGTTCAAATTGTATATAATGAATGAACTGTATTGTAATTATGTACTATCTTGAAATGCAATGTTATTGCGAAATAAACAATATGTATGTAATAAACTGTTATCGTGATCGTCTGATTAGTTCCTAGAAGTTTGGAGTTAGCGGTTCCTATCACGTTTATCCATCCTCCAAGTTATTTTCTATTACGGAATCCCTTGAACCACCGAATGCAGTATGTTAAGTCACTTCACTTTGATCTGTCTGTGCAGACCTGACGCCGTTTCGAGACCTTTAGAAAAAGTATTTTCAGTTAGCCCTTTTTATTTGGCGAGGCTTGCTCTATCAATAAACCATCTCCTCTTCTTTATGACTTTCCTCAACCTGGTTCTTCGCTTTTCGCTACGCAAGCTAGTGAAGTATCTTCCGTTGTGCAGAATTTTCTTCTGAACACGCTGGTATAATCGGTTCCTTCATGCGTTGACTGGTTCTCCCGCAAACGTAGATTATTCGCACAATTATATAGCAGAACAAATGCAGAATAACTACTTTTATAATTTTAACTCTCTCTCCTAAACAAACCGTTTCCGCGTCCTCCTTCCATTGGGAAAAATTATTTTCTTGCCGAGTTCTACCAAACCTCGGAATAAGTACATAACGGTATGAATGTACCTATATATATATATATATATATATATATATATATATATATATATATATATATATATATATATATATATATATATATATTATAATAAACGCAGCCCCCTAAACCAACATTTCGAGAACTATTTCCGCCTTCTATTTTTTTTTCCATATGCACCAGCTCCTACCAGCCGACAGGAACGTTTCCTAATTACCTAGTATGGCGCATGTTGTCTTGCGAATAAAGGGCTCAAGTAAGTTTTAATTTACGAGTTCATTGATAGCGGTACGTATCGCAGCACCACGAGTTCGCAACGCAGAAAATTTTTCGTGTCAATTCAGAGTGCAAGGAATAAACGTGTGCCTAACGTCGCGAACAGTTTGATATATTAGGGCTACAAAAAAGTCTTTTCGGTTTTGGCGCTATAAAGAAAACACATATATAGGAGACATGGGAGGTCTTATTTATTGATTTATATATTCTCCGCCGGAAGATACAACCTCTGCCCA
>QVRM01003615.1:22500-32154 GCA_003439945.1 Dermanyssus gallinae
TATATACAGTCCATGAAAAAAAAATAGGGCTACTCATTTTGGCACATTTGACGCATTTATTATAACCAATCTTGTAAAGATCACAGTGATACATGTTCACAGAGTAACAGCGGAGACATCCATAGACATTTGGGGTCTCGGATTACTTTAAACCACGAGATTTCCACATTTGGCACAGCTTCACCGCGAAAAAATGACAATGCCACTAGCAATATACATGTCTTAACGAGTAAATTAAGCGGATTAACAGCGTTTGGGCTCATTTCACGGCTCGGCAGAAACAAAGGCGACCTCCTACCAGACGTTTTTCTTTGTTGAAACGATGGGCTTAGGCTGGCGCCTCATGAGTGACGAAAAGGTCCATATCAAGGCTTATAAGAACATCGGCCTCTCTTATCGCCAAATTTCCCGTCGATTGGGGCGTTTTCTCCAAGTAGTGAATAACTTTGTTAATTTAGATAAAAATTACGCCGTAAAAAGGAGTTCCGGGCGTCCAAATGCCATTTCGGAGCGAAGTAAGCTGCAATTCTGAAAAAAGCGTCGAACTCTGCGCCCTCGGCGAAGGCAATTGCGGCGGCGGCCAACGTGCAAACGAACGTGCGAAATGTGCAAAACTTCCTCAGGAAGACACATTGGCTCACGAGAAAAAAGCACAAGAAAAACAACGATTGACCGCTGATCGATGAAGCTCGCCTTGACTTCGCCCACGATACGATATCATGGATCACTGAGTGACACAGAGTGCTCTTTTTGGATCAATAAAGTTTTAGCTTGATGAACCGGATCGATTTAACTATTATTTGCACGATGTCCGCAAGAAAGAACAAAGTTTGTCAAAGCGTCACTCAGGTGGCGGTTCAGTAGTGATCTGAGCCGCTGTCGGGTATCATACAAAGTCGTCGATTATGTTTTTAGACGGTCGTGCTTATTCAACGCGCTATATGGATTTACTAAAAAAGCAATCGACGCATTTTGAGCTGATGGGAGGGCCAGGCATCGTTTTTCAACACGATAACGTCCTGACTCACACCGCCAGGCTAATTGGTAGCTGGTTCGACCAACGTCACATTGAGGTCCTACGCTGGTCTGCAGTCTTACCTGAAGTTAATATCATTCAGAATAGAAAATGGAGCTGGCTCGCACGATAAGTTTACACCAACGAAAAACAATTTTCGGGGCTTAGGACGAGCTCTTGCAGGACGTCATTCAAAATTAGTTCAACAGTATACCAAACCGCATTTTTGAGGTTATCCGACTTAACCGGACGTTCACTGAGTATTAAGTATAGTTGCTGGGTGTCGAGAAATGAGCCCAAACGCCGTTAATCTGCTTAGTTCACTCGCTAAGACATATCTTGCTAGTGGCATTATAATTTTTTCGCGGTGTAGCTGTGTCAAATGTAGAAATCCCGTGATTTAAAGTAATCCCAGGCCCCAAGTGTCGATGGAAGTCTTCGCTGTTACTCTGTGAGCAATTATCACTGTAATCTTTATGCGATTGGTTATAATAAATGCGTAAAATGTGGTATATATATATATATATATATATATATATATATATATATATATATATATATGTGTGTTTTATAATTGTCTATATTTTATACATTTCCAACTAATTATGTTTAAGCAAAATAATTTGTTGGAATTGCTAAAACTTTAGAAGCAGTCATAAAAATGAAAGAGTTAGCCGATTTTATGTTCGTGTGTTTTTACTCCCTCTGGTAAAGTAAATTTTTTTTCCTGTAAATCGTTTTGCAGACATCTGAGTAGGTGGTAACCGACGGCGCGATGTCCGGCAAGTACAGCGGATGCGGCAAAAATTTTCAATCGAAGCTTTCTATTTTGCGGATGCTGGATAAACAGGGTTGACGCAAACGAAGAAGAGAACGAGACGAATTTCGCTCGATTTTGGTTCAACATTGATACGAAGTTATGGGTGCGAAAGCGACGATGGTTGTTGACACACCGAAAACCATCACTAATATACGCGTAGGCACTCGAGGATTCTGTTCCACAGTCTTGCGCAAGCGGCCTTCTTCGAGCGCAATAGACCTTCTACGGAGTTCATCCAGAAGTTGTCCAGAAGTTCCAGGTTCATTCAGAAGTTGCCAGAACGAAACTGCCGGTAAACCATGTTTTTGCAGCGGCGATGGCTTAGGCGGCCTCGGCCTTGCCGTTCGTTCTTCTTGAACGTTGTTGTCATTGCCCTGGTGCTGCACACCTCTAGTAGAGACAGCCTATAATAATCTAGTAGCAGGAACGCGGTGACGATCTTCAGGAACGCAGGCATCTTAGCCCATTAGAATCATCTAAAATGTGGTTGTCAGAGGTCGTTAAAGATATGTCGCACCAATAGACCACCAAATTTTGAAACGCAGTCCTCGCCCAATAATAGAGCTATAGAGCTCAGGGTTGTCTGCAGCCAGTGTTTCGCAGAGATTCTCCATGCGAAAATCACTCGAATCGAAGTTGAATAGTCTAGCTAACGGTGGACGAGATTCGTATCTAGCAATTTTCCGACGTAGTTAAGTTTTGCCATAGCACCACTTGTGCGTTCTTTGAATAGCAAGGTTACCGGCGCAGTCTGCTGCCAAAAAACGTAACATCGTTTGTATATCCGCAATGTTGGATGTCGTTCACAGCATGGGTGATTGCGCAAATGTCAATTGTTGATAATCCTTGGTGCCCTATCAAGACATGTTGTGTTGAGCCTATAATCATCCACATACCACACTTGGAAGGAATATTCAGTAATATCTGCGTTCTTCGTGCACTAAGTTTGTCGAGACGACAGTTTACGTCGCCTGCCAAAAGCGTGTTCAAATGTAAATAAATAAAAACTATGTATTAAAATTTATTGCAGATAGACAACACACCAATCAATAATCAACAATCCTGTATATTTTTCATGTAGGCTAAAGTACTTGGAGACTCGCTGATCCTGTCGGCCCTCGATAACCATACAGTAGTCTTCACTAAATTAGTCAAAACGGCTTTTAAATGTTGATTATAACCGGCCGATACTCCGTCACTGGGCCGGCCCTCACCGTGAAGTTAAAGAGCTAGGCTCTTAGCTGCGTGCATCCTGCAAGGCCAACCTTAACATGCTATGTCTCTGTGAGAAAGGTAATATCAACGTATTTATTCATCCGATGACACGAAACGGTAAACCATTACCAATGCCCTCTATGTCCCACTGGAGAATCTTGAGTTGAGTCTTTTTGCAGGAGCCGACTTTAGCTTACGATCAGAGCGATCAATTCGCTGTTGGTTACTCTAAAAGGGTACCAACAGTATGTTCAGGTACAATGACGACATCTAATAAATGTTCCAGATTCCATAGACATCTGAGCAGCATTGGGTGCATGAACTGTCCAGCTAGCATTTGGGGATCTGTTACATAGTACATGACCTTTATTGTGGCCAGAATCTTAGCGACTGTTTCTCAAATGACGTATTAAATTTTAGCAGTCACTTTGCTGCTATAATGGTCGAATTTGCTTAAAACAGAATTTGTTTGTACGTTAGTCGCGTCCATAAATTTGATGCATCTCGACTGGTTCGAGACGCTAAGGGCAATGTCCTACATTTCGTCGAATGGTTGAAATTAATACTACGGCCATGCTGAAGCTTGTTGATTTAGACACTAACTTTAACGATTGCCTCGATAGCCTCAGGACACTCGCAGCACGGCCAACCTTCTGTTAAAAATCCTTGGCTCTTAAGGAACTACGCGTTTAAGGAAACGTAATTGTAAATTAGTGGCGATGACTACTTTTGTACAAAGTAGTGAGCACCACCACTACTGATATTCAGACACGGGCGATATCCTTTACTACAAAAGGATGGCCTTAATTGTTAAAATGGTTGGATTCTTTTTAATTGCAAAAGCTTGAAGTTCAGTAATGAATGATGACTTTAAATACATTGCCGTCAAGGAGAAGGTGGTTCCATAAAATGTTTCAGGGAGGAATTTTTGGCATAACGCTATTTTTATTAATCTAACAACAAATCTTACTATTTAAATTATTTTTTGTTAACGGCGGGGTGACTTAGGCGAAACGGGGCGTTGCCATGGCAACCACGGTCAGCAAAACAATCGCAAGTTCGAGCCCCGGTCTTGTGGTTCTGTTGGACGTGGTTGTCATTGCCCTGCTGCTGCCTACATACCTCTGCGTGAGAAAAGCCTACATAAATCCAGTAACAGAACGCGATTGACGATAGATGCATTTAGGCGACATGGGGCAACAGGCAGTCTAGCACACGAGCGTCTAAAATGTGGTTGTCAGAGCATTAAAAATACTGAGCTATTTCATACAAATGGCCCTACCTACATATACGAAAAATATCAAACTATTGTAGAATCGTAGAGGTTAAGGGTTGAAGGTTTGTCTTAATTACTCTGACAGAAGTGCGGTAGATTTAGATCGCGTTGCCAAACTAGGCACATTCGCCCCACTGTCGTGCATATACATGACCTGCATACTTGAGCAGGAATAGGGCAATCCAGTATGTTTTTAAATATTTATTTATTAGATGTTGAACCAAATATCAGAATACAGACACGACCACGTAACAGGGTCATCTTTGCTTTTATATTGTGTTGTGCATACAACACAATATAAAAGCAATATATTATTTTTGCTGTGCTCGTCATAAGATAATACTAATCGTTATTCGGTTACAAATTTTGCTGTTACAGTAATATCGCTGTTTCGACTATTGTTGTTGTTGTTGTTGCTGATGTCACTTCCCGTCATTGCGCGCCTCTATTATTGTTGTGTCTATCTGGTTTCTGCCCTTTATCATTGTCGTCATCATCGTCATCATCGTTGTATTCGCCCGTAATTGCTGCTGCTGCTTGCTGTCGTTGTTGTTGTTTGTTGCTGTTGCTGCTGTTGTGTGCTGTTGGTGTTGTTGTTGATGGTGGTGGTGGTGGTGGTGTTGTTGTTCGTCTTATTGTTTTTAATAATTAAGCTTTTGGTTTTGTCTGTAACGTTTCAGAGCGTCATGGTGTGTGTATGTGTGTGTGTGTGGCAGACTCGTTTTCTTGTGTATATATGGCGCGGTCACCACTCAACGGCGTCCGCAACGAAACCGTCGCCGACTTTCCTCCCAATGGCCTGCCTCCCTAGCTGCCGCACTGCTCTGTTCTCAACACAGTAGCGCCGACGGCTGCTGCTGCCGTTCAGCGGCCAGAGCCAGTTTGGTGCCGGTCGCTGAGTCGAGTGTGCTGTGCCGTGCCGAACAGTCGCCGGTGAGCCGACGAACAACTTGGGAGCGGTGGGAGCTGGATCTGGGGGGAGCCAGGGAGGGAGCAGAAGCGCGAGGGTTTGGTGGGAAGGCGTTGCGGGGTAGAGGCTAGGCTGCTGGTCCGTTCTTATCATCATCGTTGTCGTTGTTGTCGTCGTCGTCGTCGTCATCATCACCACCACCATCATCAGCGGCAGCAGCAGCAGCTCACTGTCCTACGGACTCATTATTATGCGCTCAGAGTGGCGCAAGCCGGCCAGCCGGCCGCTGCAAAGCAGGCCGGGAGAGAAAAACTAGCCTGTCGTTACATAAACAACTCACTCTGTCACAAAGACATTTTGACGCTATCCTCATTGTCATCTTTGGCGTTGACGTTGCTGCTGCTGGTGCCGCCGTCGTCGTCGCAGTTGTCTCGTCCGGTGTATGCTTAGTATGCAAATGAGGTGCACCTAAAGAGGCGAAGAAAAAAAACGTTAGAAGCCAGAAAAAAACGAAACGAAAGTAAACACAAGGAAAAAGAATGAAAGGGAACAAGCGAGCGAAACAACAACCACGGCTATGCGTTCGTTCAAGTACGGGTAGATTACTGGCTTACCTTCGTGGGTTGCCTGTGCGTTGCGCGGCAGGTAGCCACGACGACGCATATCCGGATATCTCAACATACTGCTTATGCTGCTGCGCTAAGCGCCTTTGATATAAAACGGTAACATGTGTTATAAGGTATGAGCATAAAATCAAGAGCTGGCTGGCTAAGGGTGCCCAAAGCTCGGCAACTATCAAAGTAATACAGTGCGCCCCCAGAAGCGCAGTTCTCGGTTTGACATGCAGTTCTCCTCCGACGTATGAAAATTCGGTTTTTGTCGCATATATTGGAGAAGCGCGTGCTGAACTCCTCGAAGTGCGGCGGTAAAGGACGGTCGAAATTTGATCGACCGAATCGAAGAGACGGCACACAAATCAAACCAGGAATACGGGTGGTAACAGGGTGCGCGAGAGTTCGCGGGCCAGACGGTTGCGCACGTTGCGAGGTATTATAAGAACCCTCTTGAGGAAGGTTGCTTTTATCTTTCTCGTACTCTGTCAGCTCTCCAGTTGCCAAATAGTTCTGCTCGGAACTTGATTGCTTTCGCCCTAACGACGTTAGTGCTTAGCTATTCGTTGAAGTAGAGTCGCCGCAAGGTATTTGCAACGCTATCGTATTGTACTGAATAGGACGATGCCCGTCCGCATACGCCATACACGGCGGAGCCATGCAGATACTTATTATGCTCTCGAAGATCACTTAAGGAAAAGAAGAAACCTGAGTGGCGAAGTGGCCTAGGAGACAAGTGCACTAGTGGTAGCTGTCATTACCGTGGTGTCGCCGGTTCATCCCTGATCTGGGTGAAGTAAGTCATGCCCATTGAACAAAAAAATCACTATACCACTGGAAAAACCTTAGATATCTAAATCTTAACCGTAACGCTTACGCTGCCGGCTTTATAAGGGTGACTTGTGTATTTATGCATACAATCAACCGAATATTTCATCCATCCAATCGGATCTTACGTTGTTGTCTTCCGTAGGGTACTCGGTGATCTGTTCAAAGTGGTCACGCTTGAACACCCCGTCGTGTGATCGCGCAAGAGTAATCTAATCATGTTACCTAGAGCACTGCTGCCAGAGGCCCAGTATTAGTTACCCTACCACACAATGACCATGCTTCTCCAACACAATGTTTCTCGGCGCAACAACAGAGGCAGGCTTGCAGTCTACAAATACTGCGCGCAGGGGGCTTTTGCCTGAGACAGCGTATAACTTTAATCGTTTTAAGAGCTATCTGAGGCTGTCAGCGTCAACTTTACCTGTCAAAACCAGTGTCGTTCTGGGGAAATCACGCCCTTGACTGGTAGGTAAAAGAAAAGCCTGTGTGTGCACACGCTATACAACAATTTGTACGCGCAGCAGCTCTTCTTCGCAAGTTCTCTATAGGACAACGGACTCAGAGGATCGCCTTTCCCTTTTAGGGTCACCTTGAGAATTTACTCGGTTTAGACGGGCGAAATAGCGCCCTTTGCGAGATATTTTTAAGATTCGTTGAGAAAGGTGGTCTACAGTAGCGTAGGAAGAAGACAAATTCTGAAATTTTGGCTCCCGATGAAGTCTGGATTTTTGTTATTCCTAAACCGGGCAATTGCGAATGGACCGCCTCGTATAATGTAATAGAGCAATTTTAAGCATAAAGCAGGTTCTTGCTTTCAGCTATTAGAAGTTGAAGTATTGGGGATGGTGTGAGGGTTATGCGTCTCCTCCGGTCGCGAGGCGCCCGCGCACCCAGCGACGCCGTGCTTTGAGCACTAGCGCCTGTTCTGTTTTTTCCAGAGAAGCAAACTTTCTGACACGTAGGAGGACACTGCTTCTTTGTCTTTGTGCAGGCTGCAGTATGTTCTCCATGTGACTCAATTCTTGCGTGACGTAATGAGAAACTGGAAGACCATACGGCGCACCATAAAGCACTCAGGGTCGAGCCACGCTGCCAGCCACGTGGTTGACTTTCGTATCGTAATAGCAAGAGAAGTGAGTGCGTCGGACAGGCCGTAGATTTGTCGAAAGTCAAGTCGACGAAGTCTGGCAGAAATTCTTGCTTATTGAGTTGCAGACAGCCGCCCGGGCCGAGATGAACGCACAGCGCCATGGACCTGCCTCGCAGTTGACAGGCGTGTCACCAGACAAAGCATGCGTTTTTTGTTTTGCTTTTTAGCCGGCAGGTATGCTTGGGGGGGTTTGTGTCGCCTCGTGTGACTCTGCTGACTGACCGTGCAGTGAGTGTTTCAGAGAGAGGGTGTTTCCAGCGTCGTTTAGATCGAAATGGAGCAGCTTTCTTTAGTGGGTGAGAGGCCCGGCAAAGCCTGCAACGGTATTGCGAGTAATACTTACAGTGCATGCGTTATACGCGTGATTTGGCGTGCATCTTATGCAGTTTGCGATTTGCAATGACTGGGCTGTGCCTGTTCTCTATAGTGCTGCGACATGGAGGCAATTGCGCCGTAAAGTCCATTGCAGCTACTCTGTTGGTTTCCGGCGACGGTTCGTCACCTCTGCGGCTTACGTTTCGACAAACTCGAGTGCGCGAACAGACCCGTTTGATTCGACTATTTCCGCTTTGTCACGAATGTCCAATATATATATATATATATTATAGATATATATATATATAATATATCTATATATATATCTATATATATATATATATATTCAAATGCGATGGCAATTCGAACATCGCCTCGTGCTGTCCGCCGAATTCGAATGCCGTCACGTGAAATAATTCGAAACAGCGCCACGTGCGATAAGTTGGACGTCGTCACACGTGCAAGATCGCGGACACGCGCAAAATGCAAACAATGGAAGCGACAGAATAGCGAGTGCGTGTAACGCTCACAGTAGCTATTCTGTTGCTTGGAGAAGGCGAAAAATAGAGAGAATTGAGAGTTTCGCAAGACGAACACATTTACGTAAGCAATCTCTTCTATGGCTTCCGCCACCTTACATTGCCATTCCTGCAACATTTGCTGAAAAGGCTTACTGTGCAGGACGCTGAGAAGTATCTCCACATCAGTCCGAGGCTCTAAGAAATACTGGTGCAATTTAAAGTTCAAAAAGTAGACCTGCAACACCCAGGGCAGCATTTAAACATCGTTTTGTTCGGACCCAGTTATGGAAAAGAGCACTTCTGCGGCTAGCCACTACAGCCAAAGCTTATATGACTTCAATCGCGCGGCTGTGTTGAGAGGATGCTCCTGCAAACTAGTGAATTCACCGCGGTTGGAGTGAGACTTTCTCGGAGACTGTTACATCATCATGAGAGCGTGCGTGTTAGGTGCCGGTTGGTGCACGATAAATGCTCTGAAGTGCTTCAGGTAGGTCTCCGAGCAATCAGGCTCTGATTGATCTCTTCGGAGAGCCAGTTTTAATATAAATACCTTCCAGTTAACAAGAGATCGTACTTAAGTGCTAAGGTGCCATCAGTCTAGATGCATCGCCGCTAACTACGACACTTGGCGGAAACGGGTTCAAAGCCCATGCATTGTTCTTTTTTTGAAGACGATTCAAAATGCCGGGTGAAACGCACTCCACCGCGTAAGCTCTATGAAGCTCTAGCAGATCGTCGGACAAATGAGCGCATCGTTAGAATCATGGAGAAAGATGGTCGCCAACCCACGTTGTTGGAGGACGAGAGAAGCGCGCGGCATCGAATCCCGTCGAAGACGTGCGAGTAAAGATTGCCGTGTATCCCATGAGACCTCCCCCCCCCCCGCATTACGCAAAGAACGAAGCAAAACAAAAAGTATAGGGTGATGAGGAATGGGCCTGACAATGCAGGGTTAACTACAGTGCGGCCGCCAAAGGAGATCGCAGGCAC